>PVJS01022512.1:0-22897 GCA_004027185.1 Glis glis
GAGCGGGCTGTCTAGAGCATTCTGTAAGGGGCTAGGGAGGACTCCACTCCACTCAGGAGCGGGCTGTCTAGAGCATTCTGTAAGTGGGTAGGGAGGACTTCACTCAGGAGCGGGCTGTCTAGAGCATTCTGTAAGGGGCTTGGGAGGACTCCACTCCACTCAGGAGCGGGCTGTCTAGAGCATTCTGTAAGGGGCTAGGGAGGACTCCACTCCACTCAGGAGCGGGCTGTCTTGTCAGTCTTCCATTCAGACTGGCTTTCTATGAGGAAAGAGCTGAAGTGTGGGTTTCCATTATGTCCGAGGCACTCATGACAATTTTGTATAGGTAGGCCTCTCTCATTCTAAAGCTAAAATTCTATTCTTAGGAAAATACAGCATTAGAGAATTATTATGCATTAAAAAATATTTCCCTGACTTGTAAATACATAAAACACAGTACCTTACTCTCTAAGCAAATAGTGAATATGAATTGCTTCTTTAAAGTAACAAAATAATAAACTATTCTTTGGTTGACCGATTGAAGGGCATCTTCACTATGTAAAAGCTGTGTAAGCCAGGCACAGTTGGCGCACACCCGTAATCCCAGTATTTGAGAGGGAGGATCCCAGGTTCAAGGCCAGCCTCAAGCAACTTCGCGAGACTCTCAGCAACCTAATGAGACCCTGTTTTGAAATAAAATTAAAATAGGGCTGGGGGTATAGCTTGGAGGTTCAGGCCCCAGCACAATAGGTAAATAAATAAAGCTCTGTCGTCCCAGGCAGCTGATTCCTCCTCCCCAGCTAAGCCCCTCGCCTGTGAGCTGTGTCTTCCGCATTCACAGTGGGGCGGTCCTTCAGCACAGTGCTTGCTAAGCGTCCACTTTGTGTGCAGTACTGCTGCACACTTCTTTAATTCTGGTAAGTAGGTGTCACCTCGTTTCACAGGTGAGGAAGAGTCTGGAGGGATCAGTCCCTTGTCCAAAGAGGGAGGACAGTCAGTTCCCAGGAGGAAGGCCCGAGTCCTCCACCCGCACCCAGCGTTCTTCCCACTCATGGAGATGCGCGGGGAGCAGACGGCCCACAGCTATCTTCCCCGGACCCCGCGTCTAGTGGGAAGACAGAAATGGCCAACTACAGCTGGGCACGGCGGTGCACGCCTATAATCCCAGTACTTGGGAGGCTGAGACCGGAGGATCCGGGTTCGCGGCCAGCCTCAGCTACTTAGGCCCTCTGCAACTTCATGAGACCCGGTTTCAAAATAAAGTATAAAAAATAGGGCCGGGGGTGTAGCTCGGAGGTAAAACGCCCCTGGGTTCAATCCCTGGTACCACAAAAAAAATTAATAATAATAATAATAATAAAATAGGGCTGGTGTGTAGCTCAGAGGTAGAATGCCTCTGGGTTCAAGCTCCAATACAACAAAGGAAGGAAGGAAGGAAGGAAGGAAGGAAGGAGGGAGGGAGGGAGGGAGGGAGGGAGGAAGGAAGGAAGGAAGGAAGGAAGGAAGGAAGGAAGGAAGGAAGGAAGGAGAGAGAAAGAAAGAAATGGGCGACTGCTTAGGGGAGGGAGGAGGGGCAGAGTCCACAGTGTTCTGTTGGCTGTTGGCGGGCCACGGTGCTGTGGGCACAGTGGGAGAGGCGCTCACATGCTGACCGTGGTGACAGATAGACAGGATGGCCCCAGCAGTGTGGGAACTCATGCCAAGAATTTTCCAAATCTTGAAATCTTTGATTCAGTAATTCCTTTCTTAGAAATCTGCCCCAAGGACTTAGTCTAAGATTTGTATACAGAAGCACTCGTCCACAGCCTGTTTATACAACTGAAGTTTTGAGACTGGCCCGCATGTCCAGCCCTAGGAAAGCTATCTGAACACTTATGTGTCCCTCGTTAACGATTTGCAGTATTAGCTCATCTAATCCTCCCCACCGTCCTGTGTGGCATGTAGCATTGCTGCTTCGCTTTAGAGAGGAAGAAGTTGGGTTCAGGTCACACTGCTTGTCGGGGCTGTCGCCTGATCTGGACCCAGGCTGCCTGTGCCAGAGCCCGGGTTCTTAGCTGTCACTCTGTGTTATAGGACATGCGCTTGGTGGCAGTACTGTGCAGCTCCTTCACAGGGGTCAGCTTTCTCGTGGGATCCTCATGGAGACTGCACAACTCCACGCCATGGCTCCTTTGTAAACACACATTACACCATGTTGTTAACTAATGATAGTTCCAACTTTTATTTTTCCCTTCTATTCTTTTACACTCTTAATTTTTCTACAGAAAATTAATGCTTATTTTGTTCAAATTATTAAATAACAGAGTCCATTTTTGAAAAATACGTATCCAGAATCACATGAGTGACCAGGTCCTCAGGCGGGCCTGCTGGCTCTTCTGTTCTCTGGACTGTTGTCACATTAGCGGTGAGGCCCGGTGCCTCCGCAGCGGGGGTGCGAGTGTGTCCTGGAGGTTCACACGTTGGAAGGGTAGGTCCTCAGTGTGGCAGGGTTGGAGGTGCCCGGGTCGTGGGGTGGAACCCTCTCCAGTGGAGACATGCCTTTCCCTAAAGAACGGGTCAGCCGTGGAGGGCACTGGGCCCCTTCTCTTTCTCGCATGCTGCCGCTTGGCCTGCTTTCCACCATGTGTCGAAGCAGCAGCGGACACTGGGGCCTCAGGACTCCTAGAACCGTGAGCCTGATAAGCCTCTGTGCTTTCTAAAGTGCTCAGTCTCAGGGCGCCTGTGACAGCCTCCCCGTGTCCCCAGCCCTTCCATAGGCTGCGGGAGAGACCCAGCTTCCCAGCGGTCTCCCACGTGATCGGGCAGAGGGGAAAGGCATAGTTTACCCTTGGAAAAAGTTACAGAAATAGTGGAGAATTCCAACACTCCCTCACCCAGACGCCCCAGTATTAACCCTTGACTGTGCTTGCTTTGTCCTTTATTCTGCCTATTTCTATGTCTTTCTTTCCCTGAACCATTCATAGGTAAATAGTAGATAACATGTTCTTCACTCCTAAATACTTGAATGTGAATTTCGTAACAGGAACGGCATCCTCCTACGTAGCCACAGTCCAGGGGCAAACACACAGAAATTCCCAGTGACACACTGTTGGCTGATCTACTGAACCACCCGCATGGTGCCAGCTATCTATCACGCCTTCCAGAAGTGAGCCTGATCGTGGGCGGTGTGCAGGTGTCCTGTCTGCCCAATCATTTTGCTTGAGCAGGACCTCGGTCCGTGCTGAAGTGTCCCCTGACCACAATGCTCACGTTGAGTGATCTGTGACCTGTCAACCTAAGTCCTTTTCTAACTGTGGCCTGGGGTATAGGACCCGTGGCCGCAGCCTTCCCTGGACCCGACCTGGAGGAAGCCCCCGAGTGCGCCCCTCCCTCACCACCTGGGATCCGCGATTGGACCAGTGTGCCTGCTTGCCCGTGTCCTGCTGTCTGTCTGTTCGTGTCTGTACTCCTTCCAGAAAAGAGTCTGGGATCTGTGCTGGGGACTGCCTGCCTCTGAATTGTCTCTTGAGAGCGTTTCCCACCCAGTCACGGGGCGCGTGTCTCCTGGAATTGTTCTTCTTGGGGAAGGGTGCATGCATTATACACCAGTGCGGGCTGACCGTGCCTCGGGTTGGCTCCCTGTGTGGCACTGGGTTTGTATCTCTGACGTCTGCAGTGGGAACTGGCTTTTCCGATTGCCAGTGACTGATACTGTAGCATGCTTAAACACAACAGCATCTTACCTTGAGAGTTCATTCAGGCGATGTTCAGAGTTAAGGAGCGTTCATTCAAAGCGTCCGGTTTCCCTGGGCACAGTTCTGTCATACTTGGGAAAAGTCTGCATTCTTAACATGCAGCGAGGAGTTGTCATTTCACACCTGCGTTTAGCTATGAGATCTTTAGATGAGTATTTTTCCATTAAAAGGAGCGTCTTTTTCACATAATAGCTTGTGAACTACCTCAGTCAGCAAGTTGGGAGCATGCACCCTGTGCGCCCGGGAACCGTGGGTGCTCTGGGGACGCGGCTGGGGCGAGCCGGGTGCTTGGTTAACGGAACGAGATGGACTTTCGCCCTCTTTCCGCATACTTTGCTACTGTTCTCAGAGCAGCCGTCTAGTTTCAGAGTGCCTCTGATTGTTAGAAAGTTTTTCTCACTCTGAACTACATTAAGATGTGAGACTATAATGCACCAGTAAACGTACATATTTTTAAAAAAAGTTTTTCCACAGGTGAGCTAAAATGTGCCCTCGATTGAGGGGTGACATGCAAGTTTCACCTTCCCCGTGTGACAGCCTGAGGATGTCACAGCGCTCGTCTGTGCAGAGTCCCCTGTAGCAGGTCGCCAGTGGCTTTGACCTTGCCCTGCCTGTCCATTTCTAGATCTCGGCCCTGAGGAAGGCCTCCTGCTGTCTCCACACCCAGAAGGGAAGGGAGGCCATGGCGCGGGCAGAGCACAGAGCGGGCGCATCCTGGAAAGTCATCCAAGGGGTGCTCTGGCGTGGCTCGGTGGGGAGGGTTGCAGGGCCTCGGAGGCCAGGCCAGTAAGGCGTGGGCTTGATCCATGTGGACTGGGAGGAACAGTCAGGACTCGGAGGCACAGACCCCGGGTGAGGAGACTGCTTCAGCCGGAGAAGGCCGAGGCCGGAGGCAGGAGGGCTAGCGAGGAAGCTGGTTCTGTGAGAGGCTGGGCTATGGCAGAGGAGGGCTATGTTACAAAAGGAAGGGATGTTGAACAGAATCTGCAGTGGTTTTCAAATAAAAAATGAAATTGGTTTGTTTTTTTTTAATGTCTTTAGAAACCCGACGTGAGGCTCTCTCGAGGCAGCATCGACAGGGAGGACGGGGGTCTTCAGGGTCCGGTAAGCACCTGCCCAGGTCACCACCAGTGTTTGAAAATTCTCATGTGGGCCACCGGCTTTATGTTATAAGATATGCACACTTACTAATATTTGTGATATCAGACAGAAGACTCCATTTTGTAAAGTAAACATTTTAACTAGGATTATTAAAATCTACCATGTACAAAGCCAGGCGTGGTGGCGCATACTTGTAATCCCAGTACTTGGAAGGCTGAGATAGGAGGATCCGGGTTAGCAGCCAGCCTCAGCTAATTAGTGAGGCCCTCCACAACTTAGGAGACCCTGTTTCAAAATAAAGAATAAAAAATAGGGCTGGGGGTGTAGCTCAGAGGTAGAATGCTCCTGGGTTCAATCTCAGTACCAAATAATAAGAATAAGAATAAGAATAATTAGGGCTGGGGGTGTAGCTTGGAGGTAGAATACCCCTGGGTTCAATCCCCAGTACCACACACACACACATGCACACACACACACACACACACATATATATATCATGTACAGAATTCCTATTCAGATGCAGAAGTTTTCTGCTGTTATTGATAGAAGCTCTTTAGTAGTAAGCCAAGCTCTCTGTGACCTGAAGAAATTTGCACACATATTAACTGTTGTTACATACAAGTTGTCACTTGGTAAATTCTTTGTGTTCCAGTATGTGTGACATAGAAGGTGCTCAGAAAACATGTAGAATGAGCTGGGCGTGGTGGCACATGCCTGTAATCCCAGTACTTGGGAGGTTGAGATAGGAGCATCTCAGGTTCAAGGACAGCTTCAGCAAGTAGTGAGACTCTCATCAACCTAGCAAGACCCTGTTTCAAAATAAAAAAAAAAAAAACAGGGCTAGGGGTGTAGCTCAGAGGCAGAATGCCCCTGGGTTCAGTCCCCAGTACCAAAAAAAAAAAAAGAAAACATGTAGAATGAATGAATAAATGAGACCTACATAGAGAATTTTTCAGAAATGTTTCATTAATAAGAATTTACATGACAGAAAGTACATGACAGGCCCGCCTGTGCTGTCGTTGTTTTCTTCATGTCAGACTTAGATGATAGTAAGAGTACTTAGTACTAACTGAAAACCTACCTAGTTTGAGAGGCTGAGACAGGAGGATCACAGGTTTGAGGACAGTCTCGGCAATGTAGCAAGACTCTCAGTATCCTAGTGAGGCCCTGTTTTAAAATAAAAAATAAAAAGGGCTGGGGTGTAGCTCAGAGGTAGAATGCCCCTGGGTTCCATCCCCAGTACCACAAAAAAAGAGAGAGAAAAGGGAAAGGGGAGGAAAGGAAGACTACTTAGCACTGCGAGGTGCTGAGCGAGTGGTGTGCGTGGACACCACGGAGTCCTCACGTCACCCCGTCACATCAGGCCCTGGTGCCGCCTGCACTCCACAGATGAGTAGACGGGCTGGAGGGACACAGCCTGGGCGCCCCTTTTGCAGTGCCAGACTCAGGCGGAGTCACGCAGCCGGCCAGCTGGCTCAGCGGGCTTCCTTGCTCCCTTCTGGGGACAGGTGGCACCCCATGACCTTGTCTCATTGTTTGCCTTTTTCCTTCTCTAAAGATAACAATTTGGGTTTGGCCCATTTCTTGAAACACTCAGCTTTAACATTTTTGAAAACGTGTCATGGTTTCAGGGAGAAGCCTCCGGCTGAGAGCACTGTAGGTTGTGTGAACTGTGAGTAGACATGAGTGACTGGCTGGTGTAAACTGACCCCTTGGTGTCTGTGCCAAGTAAAGTCGGACTTTTAAAATAACGTACAGAGCACTTGCCTACCATGCGCGAGGCCCTGGGTTCAGTACCCGGCACCACATTTAAGAAAAATAGTAACAACATACCAGTAGTGGTAGTGGGGATTGATCCCAGGGGCATTCTACCTCCGAGCTACAGGGTCTCACTGGGGTGATGAGAGTCTCACTACTTGATGAGGCTGGCCTCAAACCTATGATCCTCCTGTCCCAGCCTCCCAAGTACTAGGATTACAGGCGTGCGCCATCACACCTGGCTCAGGATTATTTTAAGTGTGTCTTCAGGCATGACGGCCTGAAGGAAGACTGGTCTTGAGTGGACGGGTCTCTTTTCTGTCCCCAGGCAGACTTTCAGGGCTGTGGCCTGCTTCTCTGCCTTGGCCGTAACTGCTAGGGCTGGAACACCAGGTCCTGCCGCACACAGTGCTCCGGGCTGAGGACGGCGTGGGCCCGTGGGACCTCTAGACACCTGTGCTCGTCTCATTGCCGACTGATTCCTCTGTGATCAGTGCAGGGGTGGGGGTGCTGAGCACAGGGACGCAGGTGCCGGGATGGCCTGCGATTTTAGACCTCTAAAGATGAAACGGGGAAGTCCACATATGAAAATTTTAAATTTGTTTGATGACCACATCTGTCGTCTGAGTGTCTCACACTTGCTCCTCTCAGCCCTCTCCGCACACCCTGTTGGCAACCCTTGTTATTTGCCTAATCCCACACCCGGCTGGGACCCTCAGGCAGCACCCCGTCCTGTTCATCCAGATGGCCCAGCGTCCAGCACAGAGTTCAAGAGGACGCGTGGACAGGGAGGCGGACGGGATGGTCCTTACCTGCCGTGCACACCGGCAGCGCGTTGACTACGTTTTTCTTTTCCCACAGACTGGAAACCAACACATCTATCAGCCTGTGGGTAAACCAGGTCAGTGGAGGAGCGAGCTGTGGAGTGGACGGTTGGCAGGAGCAGGTCTGACGTGTGTGGTGGCAGCCGTGGAATGCCCTCGTGGTGCTGAGTCTCTCCTCGGCGTACCACGGCGAGTACAGTGGCTACCACCTCAGTACTCAGCTGAGGCGCGAGCACTGGAAAGCAGGGTGCACGCTGTGACGCATCAGAGCGCAGGGCTAGCGTCTGCGGCCCTTGTGTCTGAGTGTGTGTGTGTGTGTGTGTGTGTGTGTGTGTGTGTGTGTGTGCACGCGTGCGTGCACATGCGTGCATCTCCTTTCACTATTCATCATGGGACTCACTTCACTCCACCAGATCCTGCAGCGCCACCAAAGAAGCCGCCGCGGCCCGGAGCCCCCGGCCACCTGGGCAGCCTGGCCAGCCTCAGCAGCCCTGGGGACAGCTACAACGAGGGTGTCAAGGTGGGTGTCTGAGGGAGCCCTCGGCCCCTCTGTCATAGAGCGGGTGGGGTGGAGCCTTGGGGATTGAGGGGACCCGTGCAGGGCAGGCTGGTGCCGCGCCCTCTGAGAACTGGCCAGTGTTAACACCAACTCCTTCCCACTTTTCCCTGGGTGTGAGAGATTTAGTTAGCTAGATGGAGTGTTGTAAATACACTTCAGCACAAGCCTAATGGAGTGCTGAGTGGAGGTTGTCTTTTATTTTTTCTGCCAGCATCTTCCTCCTGTCATGCAGAATGTATCTTTGGAAATACAGTGTTGAGATTGCTTCTGGTTTTAAAAATTAATTAAGCCAGGATGCCTGGGGTAAATGGGACCTTCTGTGGGCCTACTATTGCCAAGTTTATAAATGTGGCTTTATGGAAAACCTGGTTTCCATCCAGGGTCAGAATCCTTTTGTAAAAGGACCTGTAGAGCCTTCCTCGGACCAGGGGCTGCGCCAGCTCAGGCAGAGCCGCAGGCCTGCGCTTGGCTGGAGGCTCTTCAACCTCCACCTCCCGGGGGCGCCACTGTCCCGGCCTCCATGCCCCTCCCAGCCGCAGAGCACAGGGCAGCTTTCCAGTGGGGTGGGAAGGCGGGGCTCGGCTCTGGTAGCCCAGCCACAAGTGTGATCGCTTCACCCTCCACAAGAGGAACACACTGCCTCTCAGCACGTGTCCTGTTAGTCCCCACCTGTCTTGTGAGTGTGGGTTCCGGTCAAGCTTTGGTTTCACCATCACCACCATTTACTGAGGCCTTCCCCTGCCACGTGTGCGACAGACCTGCCCACACAGCCTCATAAAGCTGGCGGAGTAGTCACATTTGTCATGCAAGATGACAAATGCCCACAGAGGTGAAGCGGCCCATTGAAGGTCACGCGGCTCCATAGCTGGGCCAGCGTTGGCTGTGGACCCACAGGCTGCACACCTGTGTTCTGCTCGCAGGCGCCACCTCCAGAGAGACTGGCTGATCCGTGCTCATAGGCACATGTGTTGTCATCTACCTCACCAGGCCCAGGGCATGTCAGCCTGCAGCTCGGAGGGTGGGGTCACCATGTCCATCAGGAGGAGACCTAGCACAGCAGGCCTGAGCTGCCCTGCAGGGGTCAGCGCCCAGCACGCCGGCTGGCTCCTGGAGCCGGCTGCTTCCCAGTGCCTCTCTCTGCCAGCCATGCGCTGCATGTTCTCAGAGAGGACAGGAAGGACAAGGCCCTCCCTGACACACAGTCTCTTTAAATAAATTTGAAAAAAGAAGGAGAAAATTAGGATAAGGAACTCTTCATTTTCATAAGCTACAAGAGCAAACTTTCAAAACAGCTTGTGTTATAATGTAAACCCCACCTTAGAAGTAGATGAGGGCCTCGGCGTGGTGGCGCACGCCTGTAATCCCAGCGCGTGGGAGGCTGAGACAGGAGGATCGCGGCCAGCTTCGTAGAGACTCTCAGCAACTTAGTGAAACCCTGTTTAAAAAAAAAAAAGTAGATGAGGAACTGCCCTAGGATCCCGACCGACCCAGCTGGAGGCACACAGTGGGGACTGCAGTTGGGAATGCCCTTAACATAGGGATTGTGCAAGTAGAAGTCTCGACAGAAACAATGTGCTTATTAGTAAGTAGAGATTATAAAATAATGAATGTAAAGTATATGCCTCCATTTCTTCATTGTCTGTTTGGTGGAGATTATTAAATGTAGCCTGAAAGAGTAGTATTGTTTTGATACCAAAATGTTTGCCTTTAATTATGTATAGCCAAATGATCATCCAAGTAGCATTTAGCCGGAAGTGGTCTTCGTTTTCCTGTGGTTTACTTTGGTGGGATGCTGGGAATGGAATGCCAAGCACTTGAGCTTCCACCGAGCCACGCCCCTCCACTTTTTCATTCTGTCTTTAAGTATCAGCCTGGGTGGTCGGAACTGGTCGGAACTGGCTGCATCTATAGAGTGGTTCAAGGAATTCCCAAGTTGTCAAACTCCAGGAAACAGGCAGCCAATAACAGATGTTTCTCCAAACAGCCTTCGCTTCTGGATTTCTGCAGGTCCCTAGAAGCATTGTGGCAGTGCCCTCCTGTGACACAAATTGGGCAAAGGATAACACACACACACAAAATAGAAACTTTAAGCAGGTTGCAATAAACCGCCCTCTACCTCCTGGAGTTACCAGTTATGTTTCTTAGTGGAATGCTCCTTGGCGCCCTCCTCAGGAAGCCACGCACCTTTGCATGGGCCCATCCTGCAAAGATAAACCAGACTACACAGATTCTCCATGCAGAAAATGAAACGCAGCCAGTCCTCTATGGGCAGCATGCGGCTGTAGGTTGCCTTGCTCTATCCAGTGATGGGAAGTGCTGTAGAGGAGCACACCTCTACACCTGGATGCCGCAGGACTTGCAGCCAAGAGCGTGCGTTCTAAGGGCAGGAGAGGCTGCTCACAGTTCCCGTCCGCTCCGCCTGGTCAGGCACAGAGGACAGGCAGGGGTTGTACCGTGGAGAAAAACAGCAAATAAAACAGCTCAAGTAGTGGAACCTACCATAAGAATCGGTTCAAAAGAGGGGGTTTTGTTATACATTGTTTTAAAATAAGCCCCTGAGGTCTTTAGACATAACCCCAGGCCAGCAGTCGTCGTAGGGCAGCATGGCTAGTTGCTGATGCAGATTCCCCAGGATGCAGAGGGTCAGGCGTGGGAACTGAGGGTTGAGCAGTTTCTCCCAAATCCCTTGGAAGTCAGGCGGCAGTTCCCAGTAGTGAAGTGTCCCTCTCCCGGGAAGAGGCCTCATCCTGTTGATTCTTGGCGGCTGCCAGTTGTCACTCCAGGCTTTGCACTCTGTCCTGCTCAGTTATGTCACAGGGACGAGCGCGGTGCATGGCGGGGCTGAGTGACACGCTGTGCGCCGAGCAGCCGGCAGAAGCAGGAGCCCGTGAGCGGAGGGCCGGGGGCTCACAGCCAGCGCCTCGCGTTCTGCTTGTGTGTTTGGTGGGGGGTTATCTGCTGCCTTATTAATATTGTTTTTCTTTTTTCCCTTCTGTAAATTTCTTTAACTTTTCCTCACCTTCCGTTCGACAATAGCCGTGGAGGGTAAGCACATTGTGTCTGTGTGTCTGTCCAGCTCGCCTGATCACACCTAGCTCTCTGCATGTTCCTCTGGACTAGCAAGTGGGAAGCCCCCTGGGAGGCGCTCTGCTTGGCTGTGCATCTCTGCGACTGCAGGCGCCACGGCAGCGTTTATGTGTGCCAGAGACAGACGTGAACACTTCCACAGCGAAAGCGTTATTCTCGCCCTCTTCTGTCTCACGCCCAAACGTTGGATCAAACACAAACAGAATTTGTTTGTTCCGGTCTACCTGGGCCAAGGGACCCAAGAGTTCAGAAGTGGGTTCAGTCTCAGACCGAGCACGGGCAACAGATCCATGATCGAACAGCCATCGTATACTGCGATGGAGTCTTTCTAAAAGACACACACATGTGTGCACTGTCCTTTTTAAACTTAGTTAATTCTAACTGATCTGATTTTTTTCCTGGTGCTGGGGTTCAAATGCATGGCCTTGTGTATGCTAGGCAAGCGCTCTACCACTGAGCTACACCCCAGCCCCCAACTTGGATGTTTTAGTACTACCAAAGATTCCGTGGTAGGCCCCGTGTCATCCACCCTTAGTGCTCAGGTTATCTTGGGGACATTTGCGGGTGTCTGCTCTGTGCCAGGCCCCGGGTGGGCACAGTGACACCTGCAGCCTCATCACTGGCAGGCCAGGTGCACCCCGAGTCAGCACAGAGCTGCAGGAAGCCCCCCCAGTCCCCGCAACTCGACCCTCGGAGTGTTTGGCAGGTGGGTAGTGTCCGCTGAGAGCAGAACACTGTGCAGCGACCTCTGTCATGAAGAGCGAGCCTCAGCCAGGCCGTGTGAAGGCAGCCGAGCTGAGCCTTGAGAGTCTTCCTGCAGAACGTAAACCAGCAAAAACACTAGTGTTGATGTAGAATGGTCACTTAGCATTAAGAAAATTCTCTAAAATTTGATCAATCCTCAGAGGTGTAAAGTGTCTAGATTGTGTCTTATGGTGAGTGATTTGGGGTGTGGGGACTTTGAATCATTCTCTGAAGGAATCCGGGGATTTCAGTGCTGTGCCTATGATCCCATCTCATTTCCTTTAACTGAGCTCAAAGTAGGAAAATCATGGCCTCGCTTATTTGTCACTTGGATGAATTACTTTGCTGTCATCCTCAAACTGAACTATATCCCGTACAACCAACAAAATCAGTTCTCTTGTGCGATCTGCTTTGATCTCTTTTAAAGACTGATGTAGCTATGGCGGCAGCGTGCCCTCCGCTGGCGAGTAGAGAAATGACCTGCTTCTGTGTTGTCAGCTTCAGCCCCAGGAAATCAGCCCCCCTCCCACCGCCAACCTGGACCGCTCCAACGACAGGGTGTACGAGAACGTGACGGGCCTGGTGAAAGCCGTCATCGAGATGTCCAGTAAGATCCAGCCGGCCCCGCCCGAGGAGTACGTCCCAATGGTGAAGGTGAGCCGATGGCGAGGCTGAGCCGGCGGGGTGCTGCCGGGTGTCTCTCGCCCGGAGTCAGACCTGAGGCTTGGAAGGTGCGAAGGCACCATGTGGTGACCGTGCTGCAGCGAGCCACGGTCACTGAGGTTGCTGCTGCTCTCTCGTGTCCTCCTGTCATAGACACTAGGACAGCAGTGTCCTGAAGGGATACAGAATCTAGTCATTGCTCACAGATGTATTCTCAAGTGCAGATAGCAAGCTGCACAGGGTCCTGGCAGTCTGAGCTGTTGATGTCAGGTTGAGAGACACGCATGGTGACCCGAGTGACCAAGGCGTGTATGACACTGTCCTCAGGGAGGAGGCGGAAAAGTACACGGGGGAGTCTTTGCTGCTTTTTGTAAGCTGAGGGTGGGTATGTGGGTGCTTGTTGAAATTTTTTATTTTTTCAAAAGAATAGGGAGACCAAATAAAAATATCATGCCAGTAGACTACCATTTTCCAAATCGTGGTCAGTGGAGTGAGACTGGGAGATGGGTGCCGAGTTTGAGGAGGGTGGCAGGGCTCCCCCAGCTGCACACTGGCAGTGCTCAGAGGCGTCCTGTAGTTCAGAGAGTGCTGTCAAACTGAGCTGTGAGCCAGTGTCTCCGAAACATCTTGAACACACTTGTTTTTCCATCCATGATGGTAAATTACACGTTAAATTCACCACCGCGCCCATACTCAATGGAAAGTTGAGTGGCGTTAAGCATCTTCACGCTGCTGAGAACCATCCCCAGCATCCTTCTCTAGAACTTCTTTGCAAAACTGAAGCTGCATCCGTGGAACACTAACTCCTCAGCCCCCCAGCCCCAGCCCTGGCAACCCCCATTCCACGTCGAATTTATCTGCTCAAGGCATGTCACTGGGAACAGTGTCCTCCAAGGTCCATCCCTGGATCTCCGTCTTTACGGCTGAGTGTCGCTAACCATGTCCATGCGCACCACCTTCTGTTCACCTGTCCTGTCAGTGGACACTCAGGTGGCTTCTGCCTTGCAGTCTTCATGAACAGTGCTGCCATGCACGTGGGTGAACAAATGTCTCTTGAGGGTCTGCTTTCACTCCTCCTGCGTGTGCAGCCAGAGCGGGGTTGCTGGAGCACAGGGTAGTTCTGTGTTCAAGATTCTGAGGAACCGCCGCACGGTCCTCCAGGCAGCGGCACCATCTGGCTTTCCGTCCCGCAGCGCACAGGATCCAGTTTCTCCCCCTTCCACCAGAGCGGGTTGTGCCCTGCGCTGCGTGGCTGGTCGGCTTGCTGTTGATGGTAGTTACCTGACGTGCGCGGCGGTGTCTCGTGGTTGGATTCGCAGCACAGGGGCAGGTGCTGAGCATCAAGTCCTTTGCCCACATTTTAACGTGATTGCTTTTTGTTGTTGAGTTGTGGCATTGAATCTAGTTTTTTTTTTTTTTTTTTTTTTGCTACCAGGGATTGAACCCAGGAGCGTTCTACCTCCGCACTACACCCCCGGCCCTATTTTTTTTATACTTTATTTTGAAACCGGGTCTCACGAAGTTGCAGAGGGCCTCACTAGGTAGAGAGAGAGAGAGAGAGAGAGCGCTGAGGCTGGCTGCGAACCAGGATCCTCCGGTCTCCGCCTCCCAAAGTACTGGGATTACAAGCGTGCACCACCATGCCCGGCTTGAATCTAGTTTTTTAGTGTAGCTGTTAGCAATTTTTCCAACAGCTTTTTATAAACCACCAAGTGGAAAATGCTGCTTAAAAGTGGTCATGTTTCTTGATCCATTCTGGAGGTGTTTTGTTTTGTTTTGTTTTGTTTTGGTGCTGGAAATTGAACCCAGGGGCATTCTGCCTCCAAGCTACACCCCCAGCCCTTTTTATTTTTTATTTTGAAACAGAGTCTAAGTTGCCGAGGCTGGCCTCAAACCTGTGATCCTCCTGTCTCAGCCTCCCAAGTACTGGGATTACAGGCATGCACCACTGCACTTGGAATGGTTCATTTTTTAAACTGTGTTCCTATGACAGTTACTGCCAATTTGTGTGTGTGTGTGTGTGTGTGTGTGTGTGTGTGTGTGTGTGTGTCTAACTGGTTTACCTCCGAGCTACACCGGCCCTACTTTTTTATTCTTTATTTTGAAACAGGGTCTCACTAAGTTGTGGAGGGCCTTGCTAAGTAGCTGAGGCTGATCACGAACCTGCGATCCTCCTGTCTCAGCCTCCCAAGTACTGGGATTACAAGCGTGCGCCACCACACCCGGCTCCAGAATTTCTAATGGATGAACATGAGACACCCAGAGTCAAGTTGGAAAAAAACAAAAACTCAACAGTAGACAAAAGAACCCAGGATTTTGTACACCCAGGAAATTTTAAAATTTCACAGGCGGTTTCCTAACCATGGTGCGGTCACGCACCACAAAGCGGTGTTTTGGTCAGTGACAGACTTACAGACGAAGACGAGGGCCGCCAACAGGAGTAAGAGGAGCTCAGTTCGAGGCGTTGCAGCGTCTCGTTGTGTGCGCACACTCTGTGCTGGTCGCACGATGACAGAATTGCACAAGGACACACTTCTCCAGAGATCTCCCGCTAAGGGAGCCCGACCGTGGTCAGGCAGGTGACGCCTTCTGCGTGCCGCCCTGAGTGTGAAGACCATGTTCTCCCTGGTTTTAGTCATATTCCGTGTATAATTTGGCATGTTAGTCATTACATATTTGATCCGCATAAGAATAGCAATAATAGAACATAGAAATTTAAAATCCTGATGTTCTTACTGCAGCTGGGCCCTTCTCTTTACAACTCACGTGGTTTTGGATGGAGTGTAACATCCGGAATGGCCTCAAGAACAGACTGTGCACACACGGGACGGACGGTGGCGTCCTAACCTGGGTGGCAGGGCTGGCTTGTGGGGACCGTGGAGGTGCTGTGCCCTGCCTGGAGGACAGGAAGGCCTGCTTTCCAGCCCCCGGTATCCGTCAGCTTCTTACCTGAGCCTCTGTTCTGAGGCGCTCTCCGTCCAGCGTTACAGCAGAGGAGCGTCGGAGAGCTGCCCCTTCAGCAGGAAGAAAAGCCTTATAACGGCCGGGATGTGGTCAGGGCTGAGGAAATGAAGCACAGACACTTTTCTTAAAACTAGCAGAAAGCAGCCAGGCATGGTGGCGCACACCTGTAATCCCAGTACTCGGGAGACTAAAGCAGGAGGATCGCAGGTTTGAGGCCAGCCCCAGCTACTTAGTGAGGCCCTCCACAACTTAGTGAGACCCTGTTTCCGAATAAAGAATAAAAAAATAGGGCTGGAGGTGTAGCTCGGAGGTAGAACACCCCTGGGTTCAATCCCCAGGACCAAAAAAAAAAAACAAAAGCCCTAGTAGAAGGGAAGCAAAGCCACACACACGCCTGCCAGGAGGAGTGGTTGGCGCAGACGTGAGACTCCTGCCCCTGGCTCTGACACTGCGCTGACACTGCCTGTTCTCTCTGTTAGGAGGTTGGCTTGGCCCTGCGGACGCTCTTGGCCACCGTGGACGAGACCATTCCTGTCCTTCCAGCCAGCACGCACCGAGAGGTAGGCACGGTCCTGGGGGCCACACTCGGGGGGACGATCATGCTGCTGGCACCGGCTCCGTGCGGGACCTGCTGAGGCTGGCCGTGGCCGCTCTGCGGGGCCGGCCTTCTCGCCGGTGCTGGCCCTGCAGTGCCGCGCAAGCGAGGGCACCTGCGACCAGAGCGGCTGCAGGTGCTGCCCAGCACTGACAGCCGCTGGTGATGCCGTGCTCCTCCACGGTGGGAGGTGCTGAGATGTCTGGGGCATCACGGGCTCCTCCTTGACTGCTGCTTCGTAAACACCAGTGTTTGCAAGTGATACTGGCTTTCTCTTTAAATAATGGTGTAAAGCCGGGCATGGCGGCACATGACTGGAACCGGCTACGCGGGAGCCTGAGGCAGGAGGATCACAAGTTCCAGACCAGTCTGGGCAACTTAGCCAGAACATACCTCAACATACAATTTTAACAAAGGGAGTGGTGGTACATGCCTGTAATCCCAGCACCTGGGAGGCTAAGACAGGAAGATCACAAATTTGAGGCCAGACTCAGCAACTTAATGAGACACTGTTTCAAAATTTAAAAAGAAAAAAATAGGGCTGGAGGTGTAGCTCAGAGGTAGAACGCCCCTGGGCTCAATCCCCTACCACAAAAAAGGGGTCTAGGGATGTCGCTCAGGGTTACTTAGCACGTGTGCTGCTCTGGCTTTGACCTTCAGTATCACACATAAAAGTTGTGGTGTAAAAGTTTTTTTAATTAATAAATGTGTTTTTAAAAATTTAAGGGACCAGCCGGGCATGGTGGCGCACGCTTGTAATCCCAGTACTTGGGAGGCAGAGAGACCGGAGGATCCGGGTTCGCGGCCAGCCTCAGCTACTTAGTGAGGCCCTCCGCAACTTCGTGAGACCCGGTTTCAAAATAAAGGATAAAAAATAGGGCCGGAGGTGTAGCCCGGAGGTAGAATGTCCCTGGGTTCAATCCCCGGTTCTGCAAAAAAAGAAAAAAAAAATTTAAGGGACCAAAGTTCCCCCAAACACCGCCTCCCGGCAGCAGCCCCTATTTCCCACCCACTCCGGGCAGGTCTGCTCCTGTGTGACTTACCGATGATGGCCTGCGGCATGGTGCTCCCGCCTTCTCAGCAGCCCGGCACGCCAGCCTGTCCCCTCAGTCCTCCTCCACCTCCAGCTGTCCCTTCTCCAGTTGTAGAGTGGCATGTGCCGTCCTTCAGCCAACCTGCACTGGGTTTTTGTTGGCTCTTTACTTTGTATTTTGAAATTATTTTAAACTTACAGATATATTGCAAGATTTCTTTTATTTACTTATATATTTATTTATTCATTTTGTGTGTGTGTATGTGGCACTGGGTATTGAACCCAGGGGCATTCTACCTATGCCCCAGCCCTATTTTTTTTTTTTTTTGTGGCACTGGGGATCAAATCCAGGGGCATTCTACCTCTGAGCTACACCCCAGCCCAGCCCTATTTTTTATTCTTTATTTTGAAACAGGGTCTTGCTAGGTTGATGAGAGTCTCACTTCTTGCTGAGGCTATCCTCGAACCTGTGCTCCTCCTGTCTCAGCCTCCCAAGCACTGGGATTACATGCATGCTCCACCATGCCCAGCTGCAAGATTTCTTTTAAAAAAGTAATATTGCAAGATTAATACAAAGAGCCAGGCATGATGGCGCACACCAGGTTCATGGCCAGCCTCAGCTACTGGGTGAAGCTCTCTGCAACTTAGTGAGACCCTGTTTCAAAATAAAGAATAAAAAATAGGGCTGGGGTGTAGCTCGGAGGTAGAATGCCCCTGGGTTCAATCCCCGGTACCGCCAAAAAAGAAGAATGATTAATACAGAGAATTCTCAAATAATCCTTTACCCGGTGTCACCACTTTTTAATATTTTGCCACATTTGCATCAGCTCCCTGCCCTCCATCCTGTGTGTCTGCACGCACACACTCGTGTGCAGTGTGCTGTTTCTGAACCTTTGAGAAGAGGTGTGGTGTGTCTGCCCTTCTGGCCTCGAGCAATCAGTGGTCCTTCCGATACCAAGGCTGGCGTCTTTAGTAACCGCCATGCAGTTGCCACATTCTAGGCCTCACTGTTGCCACGGGGCCCCTGCGGGCCACGCTTGAGTTCTGTGGCTGTTCACATCAAGGTGGGCCAGGGTGTCTCCTGACCTCCGCAGAGCATCTCTTGTGCAGCTATGGAAGGTAGAGGGTGGGAGGAAGGGAGGGGAGAGAGAGAGAGATGCTCTGGGTTGCAGATAAGCTGGCTGTGTGACCACAACCTTCAGAGGGTCACTTCGTGTCTCAGCCGTCCACGTGGATGTGAGAGCCCGTGACTATGTGGTCTCTGAGGGTGTCGAGTTCCATAATCCTACTGCAAAATGAAGCAAAGCCTGCCACACACCGAGTGAGAGAGCCGGTACTGCAGAGTGGGGAGAGGCGGTCGTGGCGACAGTGCGGGCTCTGGGTGGGAGGGACAGAGGGCCAGGCAGCCGCGTGTGCACAGACAGGCCTGCACCACGGGCACGCACACACAGGCATACGGGCACACTCCACTGACCGAGTTTCTAAAGGAAAGGCTGGTTTTACATCCTGTTGCTTCTGAGGATTTATTTGAGGGGAAAGAGAGTTTTTCTCATGGAGACACCAAAAGAAAGCTCATGAAAATCCCCTAGCGGGGGTCTGGGGAGGGACTGAGCGGCAGAGCACCTGCCTGGCGTGCGCAGGGCCCTGGGTTCCATCCCAAGCCCCGCAAGAGAAGAGAAAGCCCGGGAACGTTCCTCAAGTCCGCTCTCCTGACCTGTCTCTTGTGCTTGCAGATCGAGATGGCGCAGAAGCTGCTGAACTCCGACCTGGGCGAGCTCATCAGCAAGATGCGGCTGGCGCAGCAGTGCGCCATGACCAGCCTGCAGCAGGAGTACAAGAAGCAGATGCTCACTGCCGCGCACGCCCTGGCCGTGGACGCCAAGAACCTGCTGGACGCCATCGACCAGGCCAGGCTGAAGATGCTCGGGCAGGCGAGGCCGCACTGAGCCCGAAGGCGCCGTTCTGCCCGCGGAGGACGCTGCCCGGCCTTCCACCAGCAGCGAGGAACTGACTGAGTCCTCGGTCGCCAGCACTCACGGCCCCAACCCAACGACAGCGGTTGAGAACCTCTCATACAAGCTTAACCACATCTTGATTTGGATTCATTTGGGTTGTTTTTTAAAAAATAATGATGTTCAGAAAAGTCCAGGATCCAAACGTGGCATTTTTCTGAGGGTGGAAATTGTACGTTACGAAGCTTTTGCGAACGTGCGGGACAGTTGGGGGTTCACTCTGGGACGTGTTTCAGTGGAGACAGCCGGGGGGCGAGCTGATTCCTGACCGACGTTGCCGCGTGTGGAGGAGTGCGCCGGGAAGAATCCCAGGAAACCAGGAGCCTGAGAATTCTCTCTTGCCGTCGAGTTGTACCCAGACTGGGATTTCTATCTGTGAGCACGCCCTTCCAGTGCAATATGCTAATCCCACTTACCAAGAAAGAATATCAAAGCTATATTTTGAAGACTCAAGTCATTTCAGGAAAAAACAAAAAGCCGCCATCCTTTCTATCTCTCCGGCCCTTTACTTTCACGCGGATATTGAAGCATCGGGTTGGGAACTAGCTGTAGGACACAACTAAAACTCTTGTCTTTTTTCACCAGAATAATGTGCCAGTTTTTTGTAGCAATGTAATTTCCCTTGGAAGCAGAAATGCTTTGTACCAGAGCACCTCCAAACTGCATTGAGAAGAAGTTCCAGAACCATCCCCGTGTTCCATTTTTATATAATTTATAAAGAAAGATTAAAGCCATGTTGACTATTTCGCAGCCGCTGGAGCTGACTAACCCTTCATCGTGTCTGTCTTCCCGGAGAGGATTCAGTGGGACAGAGGGGTTCGGTTCTCTACACCATCCATTCTGTTAGATAATTTTGAAAAGCATACCCTCCTCCCTTTAGTTTGTCGGGGGATATAAATTATTCTCAGGAAGAATATAATGAACTGTACAGTTACTTTGACCTATTAAAAAGGTGTTACCAGTAAAGCTCTTGTTGCAGCGTCCTTTCTTTTGGTTCTTTTCCTTCAAATAACTTAAAAGATTTTCAGGGGACCTGCCGTCCTTCTGTCTTCCGCGCAGGTGGAGGGCTGCAACACAGATGGCGGCCCAGTGTGGACCGGCCCTTCCGTCCTGTCTTCTGACGAGCCCAGGGCTCCGGGTGCCATCCAGAGAGGAGCCGTGTCATCCGTCCAGATCAAGGAAGCCAGTGAGGGCCTGCGGTCACCCTTCAAGGGAATCGCTGGCGCTGGTCTCCTGGGCTCTCCTGATCTTGCTACCGTCTCTGAGCAGTGGAGGCAGAAGCAAATAGACCTGGGTTCCACAGCCCAGGGACGGAGACGCCAGGGGAGGGTACAGGGAATGTTCTCCACTAAGTGTGTGTATAGACTTTTTTTTTTTTTTTGGTGTTACTGGGGATTGAACCCAGGGGCATTCTACCTCTGAGCTACCCCCCCCTTTTTGTTTTTATTGTTTGTTTGTTAATTTTGAAACAGGGTCTCAGTTTCCATGTGCTGACCTCAAACCTGCAGTCCTCCTGTCTCAACTTCCCAAGCACTGGGATTACAGGCCAGTTCTGTCTTTGGATATATGACATTTAATTCATCTGGTAAAAACATTAAGGATTTACATCTTCTGAGTTTTTGCTCATTCTCTGGCTTTCTTGGTTCTTGAACCTCAGTTTTCTCGTGTGTGTGTGTGTGTGTGTGTGAGTGACTGGAGATTGAACCCAGGGACATTCTACACCCCCAGCCCTATTTTATTTTTTGCTTTGAAACAGTCTCGCTAGGTTGCTGAGAGTCTCATCATGTTGCTGAGGCTGTCCTGGAACCTGCGATCCTCCTCTCTCAGCCTCCCAAGTACTGGGATTGCAGGCGTGAACCACCACACCTGGCAGTTTCCTCCTCTTTAAGATGATGATGTGGGCCTGGGGTATGGCTCAGTAGTAGAGTATTTGTCTAGCATCCACAAGGCCTAGGGTTCAAGTCCCAGCACTGCCAAAAAAAAACCCTCATGGGAAATATGAAATCAAATAAGGTAAGGGCTGTGGCAGGGGCTGTCCTGTGCAGTGGGCTGTGAGCGGCCTCCCTGACCCCCGTCTGGAAGCCAGGAGCACCCCCTTCTAGCTATGACAACCAAACCCTCCAGACATTGCCAGTGTGCCCCGGGAAGGGGTGAGAGCCACCCCAAGTCCTCAGCTGGGACTGCCTCCGAGCAAGTCGGCCTCCGTTACACCCTCTGCCCCCTGATCGGCTTTCCAAGAGCCGCTGCTTCTCCCAAAGGGCAGAGTCACAGGTAAGTCTCACCTTTCTGAACACCAAAAAGAAAGATGGTTGCAAGAAAGCTGGAGAGACAGGTTGCATCGGTTCGTGGGCTGGAGAGCAGAGGCAGGCCCAGCACCGTGCAGAGGTCTGCACTGCTCGCCCAGGACACCGCGGGGGCCTGGGGACCTGCCAGGGCTGGGGTGGCTTCCCTTCCAAAGCAGAATGGGGAGTTTGTTTATTTTGCGGTACAGGGGATTGAAGCCAGGGCACCCCACCAGTAGCCCTTTTTACTTTTTTTTTTTTCTTGAGGCAGGCTATCACTAAGTTACTGCGCCTTGCAATCCTCTGTTTCCTGAGTACTGGGATTGCAGGTTTACACCACCACACCTGGCTCCATTTTTTTTTTTTTTTTTTTTTTTGCAGTACTGAGGATTGAACCCAGGGGCATTCTGCCTCCAAGCTACACCTCCAGTCCTATTTTTTATTCTTTATTTTGAAACAGGGTCTCACTAAGTCGCGGAGGGCCTCACTAAGTAGCTGAGGCTGGCCGCGAACCCGGATCCTCCTGTCTCAGCCTCCCAAGTACTGGGATTTCAAGCGTGCGCCACCACACCCAGCAATCCATTTTTTAAATTAAAGGGTAATTTAAGCCAGGCATGGTAGCAAAGGCCTATAATCCCAGTACTCTGGGTTCAATCCCCAGTACCACTAAAAAAAAGGAAAAAAGAGATTCATTTCCAACAAAACTGTACTTTTTATGACTGATCATTATTATGCAATTTGGGGGGGTACTTGGGATTGAACCCAGGGGTATTCTACCTCTGAGCTACACTCCCAGCCCTATTTTATTTATTATTTTGAAACAGGGTCTCGCTGCGTTGCTGAGGGTCTCACTATGTTACTGAGCCTGGCCTCCAACCTACAATCCTCCTGTCTCAGCCTCCCAAGTACTGGGATTATAAGCATGCGCCACCATGCCCGACTTTATTACACAAAATTTGTAATATATCTGTGTCAGTAGTATATTTCCAATTGTAATAATAAATTGTGTGTGTGTGTGTGTGTGTGTGTTCCTAGGGATTGAACCCAGGGGTATTCTACCTCTGAGTTACACCCCCCAGCCTGATTTTATTTTTTTTATTTTGAAACAGGGTCTCACTAAGTTGCTGAGGCTGACCTCAAACCTGCAATCCTCCTGTTTCAGCCTCCAAAGTACTGGGATTACAGGCATGTGCTACTGTGTGTGACTAAACAAGATTTTTTTTTTCTAACTCTTGGAGCCTCACAGGAAATCAAATTTTCAGATTTCAATTTATAGTGCTCCCCACACCCCAGGTGCTAGGAACTGAACCCAGGGCCTCACATGTCCTAGGCAAGCTCTACCACTGAGCTATATCCCCAACCCTTATATATACTTTTTTTTGAAACTGGGAATTGAACCCAGGGGCATTCTACCTCTGAGGTACACCCCTAGCCTTTTTTAAAAAATGTCTTGCCGGGTATGGTGGTGCATGCCTGTAATCCCAGTACTTGGGAGGCAGAGACAGCAGGATCCCAGGTTTGTGGCCAGACTCAGCTACTTAATGAGGCCCTCTGCAACTTAG
>PVJS01022513.1:0-30450 GCA_004027185.1 Glis glis
GAGGAAGAGGGGAGGGGGAGGAGGAAGAGGAGGAAGCTCATCACCCCCTGCCCTTGCTCTGGGGCAGATATGTGCCCCTCCCTGTCCCCCACACGTGGCAGAGAACACACACTGATGTGTCATAGCACTCTTTCCAGAAACTTCGAGACAAGGCCTCAGGATCCTTATCGGAGCCCAGGCACTATTTCCAGTTTATAGGAGTTGGCCACTGGAGAGAAGGAAGCCCTGCACCATCAAACTGACAACACTTGGCTTCCGGGACACAGCAGCTGCCCCCCTGCCCCCTGCCATGCCCCCAAAAGGGCTCATCAGTTAGTTATTTCCTGTATCATCAACATCCATGTGTGTTACATCTTAGATTTACTGAGCAAATCTCTTCTTGTTTCAGCAAGCAGGTCAATTGATTCTAGGAGGGCAGTTCCCCAGGCGTGCGTTTTATAATGAAGTCTGTATCTAAAGCCTTCTCTAGCACAAACAGATGCTGCTGGAAGCAAGTTTCCACACTGTCTCGGGATGGAGAAACTGGCTTTTTAGAGTTTGTGTTCCACCAGTCCTAGAGGGAGAGTTATCTACCAATAATGTTACGCGCTATTCCAGAAACACTGTACATATGCCACGTAATTGGATTCTTGCACAGAACACTCAAAGCCGTAGGATCTAATAGTTTCCAAGAAACATAAGTACATTTGTAGTCTCCTTACCTTATCTAAAGATGGAATATACACATATATATATAAATTTATATAGAGATACATATAATACACATTATATATAGTTTATTTACATATAATATTTTTGGTGGTACTGGCGATTAAACCCAGGGGCATTTTACCTCTGAGCTATACCCCCAGCCCTTTTTATTTTTTATTTTGAAACAGGGTCTCACTAAGTTCCTGAGGCCAGCCTTGAACCTGCAAACCTCCTGTCTCAGCCTCCCAAGTACTGGGATTACAGGCATGCATCACCACACCCAGCAGTTTTTATAGGTATAATTTTGAGATGTTCCACTGATAGCTGGGTGTGTTTCCTTTTCAAAATAAAGCACTTGCTTCTAGTTCAAATAAAACACCAGAGTGAAATGTCACTTCCCAATTCAGAGTCGTGTTTGTGCACAGCTGCTTTTGTGCTGTGTACCCGGCCTGCCAGGAGGCCCCACCAGGATAGTAATTACTACGTGACACTCACTAACCACCATCATGTGTGGGTGTCTGCCCAGCTCTGGGAGGGTCAGTCCCCACCCATGAACGCTAGGATTTGGAGGACATCCTTCATAGGACACTGGTGCCAGGCAGAGGGAACACTCTTGGCTTCCACCCTTCCCATATCAGGCACTCACGGCCGCAGTCCTCCCTTCTAAGGCAAAGAATCTGCAGTCTGGTGATGGCTTTAGACACTGCTAAAGGCCACAGCGCTTGGTGGCACGTCCCGGGCGGGTGATAGCTACTGCCCGGGCAGGCCAACTCTGAGGAAATGAGGCTGAAGCAGGAAAGAGGTGTGGCCTGGCCCGGAAGACTTGGAAGCCTCCCTGGGGATTATCGGTTCATCTGCACCTGTAATGACAGGGCTCGTTGGTCCTTGGGAAGCGGAGCCACACAACTGGCCTCTCTCGGGCATCGTGTACCCTGTGTGTGTCTCCTGGGACAGCTGGGACGTTCCCTGCCCCGCGGTTTCCCAACCTCCATGAGGACAGTTTGTGACCTCGATGTATCGATATGTTGCTACACCCAGGTCTGCCCCTTGCCTTCGCCATCCGGCACTCGGATGGCGGCTGCCTGGGGCAGCTCTCTAGTGCCAAGTGGCCAGGGCAGCAGGGAGAGATTAGAGGATGGACGCATGCCAGATTCGGGGGGAATGAGAGAGAAGTTGGAAAAAGTGCATTCAGAGCCTATGGCGGTTGGAACTGCTGTGCCTAAGGTCGGCTCCTCACAGAAATCCCTGGATCAGGTCACTCGGGCTCACGCCAAGGGCCCTGAAGCCAGTATTCCCGCTCGAGGTGACCACGTTATTATTTCTCCACTGAGAGTTTTCTGAAGGTTTCACCAGAACAACTGAGAAAAATGTAAGCAGGGACTTTAAACACACTTCTGCCCGAAGCTCGTCCCTCTGAGTTCTGTCTGGCTCTCGTGACATATTAAGAATGTAGGCTGCAGGGAGCCAGCCAGCTGCAGAAACAAACTCAAATCCCTGGGTTTTAGTTAAAAGAGAAGTTTGATTGCTGAAGAAAATATCGATTTTCAAAGCAACTTTTAAGCCTTGCATGCTGAGGGCTGAGGCCCTGATTTTTCAAAAACAAAATTGAGGCATTTCTTTCCCTATCTGCAACCCTTAATGGACCTCTAAAACCAAATCTCTTTTTGTCCCTTAGTCTTAAATTCAAAAACTAGGTGAATGGGGCACTTAATTTTCTCTCCCCCCCCCATATATATGATGATAAATAGAGGATAGATAAATAGATAAGATGATTGCTAGATGATAGATAGATAGATGATAGATAGATAGATGATAGATAGATAGATAGATAGATATAAAATGGGTGGGTACCCCTGGCTACTCTCTTGGCCACAGGATGCATCTGTGCAGCATAGGAAACGGCACCCCTTAGCCAAGATATGAGCACTGCCCCAGACCCACTGCCTGGGGTTGGAGCCCAGAATGGATGTCAGGGACCCCACTGGCTCCCTCTGCTGGATGCCTTAGGATATGACCTGCAAGCATGGGGGGAGGGTGGCCCTGCAGGGAAGCCTGTCCAGCTAATGGACGGGAAAGAAAGGAGAATAACCAAGCCGTGCGGAAGAAGAGCATTCAGAAGCACATTCTACATACTTGCTAGAAGGGAGCTATAGTTTTAGCACCAAACCTCCAATGGCTCAGAGATGGAAACGTCCACTTGGAAGATTCACAGGCCCATAAGATGAAACCAAAGCAATTGTACAAGCCACGCGAGCGAGTTCCAAGCCTAAATTCCTCCTGTGGAAACTCCTCTCCCTGTAAGAGGCGCTGCATGGACATCCCTGCTTCCCGTTAGAAGGGGTAAGTACAGTCAGTCCTCCATATCCATGGGTTCTGCATCTGAAGAGTCAACCAACCTCCCATTGAAAACGTTTCTTTTTAAAGTTGCAATTTTACTGAACATGAACATTTTTTTTCTTGTCCTTCTTCCCTAAGCAATACAGTGCACAGCTATTTACATAGCACTCACATCACATTAGGCATTATAAGTAACGTCGGGATGATTTAGAGCAGAAGCATCCGTGCGTGGGTTCTGTGCAAATACCACACCATTTTGCAAAAGGAACTTGAGCGCCCTCAGGCTTCGGTATCCCGGGGGCTCCCAGAACCAAGCCCTGTGGATGATACCGGCCGGGGGGATGACCACACTGTCACTCACTCAGCGCATCTGTCACATGACATCTGCGCTCACCTAGGTTAAAATGATCCTAGGAAGGGTCAAAACAAGGTGACCCAAACACGCTCCCCTTATATCCCCATTCCAAACAGGAAGAGCAAGAGACCATCTCGATAAGACCAGGAATGCTCGTCAGAGCTGTGTGGGGAGCTGGGGTTCCAGGCAGCTCTGCTCCTCCCCCAGCTGAGATGCCCCAGAGGGAGGAGTAGATGTACCTGCTGAGGTGGCCCCTGTACGCATGTCTGCAGTCCAACATGCACAAGGAGGAGACCGCAGACAGCTGAGGTGTTTTTCCCTCAAAAGTGACCTCTTTTGTATTGCTTAAGGAAGTGTATCACTTATACATTATTATTATCTATTACTTCTGAGGACCTAACAATGAACCATTCACTAAACTAACTTTTTTTTTTTTTACTGAACTGGGCTGGAACCTGGGCATCATACATGCTAAGCAAGTACTCTACCACTGAGCTACAGCCCCAACCCCTAAACTAATGTGTGTGTGTATGTGTGTGTGTGCGTGTGTGTGTGTGTGTGTGTGTGTGTGTGTGTGTGTGAGAGAGAGAGAGAGAAAAGAAACTGGGTGTTTTTACCTGAGCTATACTCCCAACCCTATTTTTTTTTTTAATTTTGAAACAGGGTCTCACAAAGTTACTGAGGGCCTCGCCAAACTGCTGAGACTGATCTCAAACCTGTGATCCTCCTGCCTCAGACTCCCAAGTACTGGGATTATAGGCATGCGCCACCACGCCCGGCTCTAAACTAATACTTAATGTGGCTTACCCCATTTCAACTATAAGACAAGCCTCTTAAGATAGGTATTATTATCCCCATTTTACTGAAAACAAAATGGAATTCAGAGAGGTTAAGTAACTTGCCCAAGGTCACCCGGTAGCTTTGTATCCATCCAAGGTCCACGCTCGTGGTCACCCTGCAGAGTGGTTAAAATGGTTCAAACTGTGAGGTGAACCCCAATGGACTGCAAAGTTAGTCTATGGAATGAGCCTGTTCACTGGGAGCCGGGCCGGCGTGGCATGACCGTGCTGGGGAGGGACCTCAGTGGTCTGCAATATCTTTCACAGCAGGAGGATTGAGATGGCAAGTTCCATCATAGATATCCTTTCCACCAACAAGTGGTGGAATTTTATAACAAAGATTAATTAAAGTACTCCTCTGTTAGTTGTATAGTAAACCCCCAAAATGTTTTGGCGACCTTCCCAAGAAAAGATGGGCTCTATGAACTCTCCACACGAATCGGGGCTCTTGGGCCACTTAACCACAGTAGAACAGAGTGGGGTTGGTGCTTAACCACAGTAGGGCAGGTGCTCTGCTGGTTTCAGGCCCAGGCCTTAAGACACTGGCAGTTTATACCTCCTACCTCCAGTCCCCTCACTCCCCTGACGAGAAAAAATACAGTGTTATACCTTACTCTCATTTATAAATGGCAAAATTATTTTCAACAACAATTAGTAAATGTGGGCAAATTAAACGCATAGGATATTTTGTCAGGCATTGAAAAAATGCTTTCAAAATGTTCAGCTGCAACTGGGAAATGCTTATGAGAGAAAAAAGCAGCACACGAGATATAGATAGCATGTTCTCATAGTAACTTTGCCAAGAAAATACATCCAAAAGAACTGGAAGACAAAATAAATATAAAAATATTTTAGGGCATTAAGATTACAGTTGATCTTTTCTGCTTTAGTCTTTTTTCCTCATACTTATTGTATCACCCCAAATGAACAACCTTTAGTAGGAAAATTGTTTAGTGTTTAAGTTGTTTTTAAAGTACATGAATGACACCAGGCTTAGTGGCACATGCCTGTAATCCCGGTACTTGGGAGGCTGAGACAGGAGGATAGCAGGTTCCAGGCCTCAGCAACTTAGGGAGAGACCCTGTTTCAAAATAAAAAATAAAGCCGGGCGTGGTGGCGCACGCTTGTAATCCCAATACTTTGGGAGGCGGAGACCGGAGGATCCGGGTTCGCGGCCAGCTTCAGCGCGCATGCGCGCGCGCACGATCAATCAATCGATCGATCGATCGATCTCTCTCCTCTCTCTCTCTCTCTCTCTCTATCTCTCTCTCTCTACCTAGTGAGGCCCTCCGCAACTTCGTGAGACCCGGTTTCAAAAATAAAAAGCATAAAAAAAAAAGGGCTGGGGGTGTAGCGCGGAGGTAGAACACCCCTGCGTTCAATTCCCGGTACCACAATAAATAAATAAATAAATAAATAAATAAATAAATAAATAAATAATAAGAGGGGCTGGGGGTGTGGCTTGAAGGTTGAACTCCTCCAGGTTCAATCCCTAGTACCAAAATTTAATAATAATAATAATGATAATAATAATAATAATGATACATGAATGACAGTGTATGAGCTCACCCCGTGGGGAAGCCGTTGCACCCCATGTCTTCTGCAGGACCCAGAAGCAAGACAACTAAATGGATTTAAACACTAATCTGTCATAAAGGGACAGAAGGAAGGGAATCCAGGGGCCCACACCATTAGACTTCTGCTCTGCCACTCACCAGGGACACACCTGCCCATGGCCCGCCACACAGCAGTTGCAGCCCTCTCTGGGCACTGCAAACCAAAGGGACCTTCAGCACATTTTAGGGAAAGCAGCAGAGAATTAGTTGCTCTGTGCTTACAAGACAGAGATCAGCCTTAGCTTGCCTACCGTCAACTTCTCGGGAAGTTTATGGGCTGCACGGTGACCAGTGGTTAAGCTATCTCATGCTAAACAAACGTTCTTGCAACAAGGACAGATTGCATTGTTCTACATGTTCTTAATCAGTTTCAAATATTAACCCAGCTGGCTCAAAGCAGGATTTCCAAAGTGATAAGCACTGTCCATGCCTGGTAGACATTTTCCATGACTGTGTGGGAGAGTGGGAGACGAATAAATGATTAATTCCTTCAATAAATCTTTATTGAGTGTCTACAAGAGTGTGATGGCTTGGATCCAGAATGTTCTCCAAATGCTCATGTGGAAGGCTTCATCGCCAAAGCAACAGCGTTCGGAGGTGGGGCTTCCCTTGGGAAGGGACTGGATCCGGAGGGCTCTGACCTCCTCAATGGATGAACCCGCTCATGGAGTCACAGCTGCTGGACTGCTGAGAGGAGGTGGAAAATGCAGGAGGTGCCACCTCACTGAAAGGCGCGGGCCCTTGAGGGTGTGCCTTGTCCCTGGTCCCTCTCTCTTTCTCTCTGCTTTCTGGCTCTCAAGACCCGAGCACCTTTGCTCCATCACACCCTCGCGCCCCCAGAAACAATGGCGCCAGCTGACCAAGAACTGAAACTTAGGAAACGGTGAGCCCAAATAAACCTTTCCTTCTCTAAGTTGATTTGCTCAGGTATTTTGTCACAGTGATGGAAAACCGACTAACAGGTAGCTTAGGGTTACGCAGATGAAGAAGATGTAGCACTGTTAGAACTAAATACTAGCTTTTGTCTCGGCCTACGATCACTTGTAGACAAGGGCTGACCTCCACAGGTCTCTAAAGCAATATAGCAGTTCTCTATCCAACCCCACTTTCAGTGACCCCCGTGGGTGGCTTGAAATCGACCCCAGCAGGAGGGCGTTCTTACGCCTCAATAATCAGCAAATGCTAAAGACCAAATGCTCCCCCACTCAGAGCTGGTTGTTGAATCTTCACCCGCACACCACGCCTTCGGGCCAAGTGAGAGGCTCCTATACACTTCTCCTACTTACCTCCAGCCGCTCCCTCCTTCCCTGTGTGCCCACCGTACTGAGGTTTTTGAGCCAAATGTTAAACACACCTAGTGGGTCACCACCACGTAGTGGTCATCCGCGTGTCTGGGGTACAGGCTCTGGCGCAGCCATCTGCCTTCAAAACGCAGTCTCTTTGCTTAACGGCTGTGTGGCCTTTGTTTATTTATGTCACCCCTCTGTGCCTATTTCCAAGCCAAAGGCAGCAGAAAGACTTTTTCAAACATAGAAAAGCTGAAATTCACGTGCCGGTAGGACTCCACCTTGATCAGAAGTTGAGGTGCACTGAGTCTGAGATGGGGGTCCCTGGGCAGATTTCTAAGTGAGGCATTTCTCATCCTTGCCCTCCATTTAACAACAACAACAACAACAAAATGGTGTTATCAAAGGATAGGCCTCGTCTACAATGTAATATTAAACCATAATCCAGCCAATCCAGATTATTAAAAACATCTGGATTACAGAATATATTTATGTCAATTTCTTTGAAACTGCCCCAAAATAAAATTCAATGCCATTGCTAATAACATTTCCAAATACTAAATAGGACATTGTGCTGTCAAAGAGCTTTGGTTTTCTTAAATACAAGAAAGCCTTCATATATCCAGAAACAAAAACAGGCTGAGCACCCCTCATCCGAAAATCTGAAATCTGAAATGCTCCAAAATCGGAAACGCTTTGCACAACAACATGGTGCTACGCGTGCAGATTTGCACACCTGACCTCAGGTGACAGGTTACAGTCAAAACACTGGTGTTACAAGTGTTTTATCAAACTCACAACTGGCCATGTGGGTAAGATGCATATGAAACACAGATGGATTTTGTGCTTAGACTTGGGTCCCACCCCCCAAATATCTCATTCTGTTTATGCAAGTATTCCATAGACATGTAAGAAAATCTGAAATCCAAACAATTCTGGGTCCCAAGCATTTCCAATAAGGGACACTCAGCGTGGGCATGACCACCTCGTCACTCCAGAGCAGAACAGTAACAAAAAAGGTAGGAGCAGCAGAAATTGGTGTCACAAAGTTACAACTTCAGAGACCCAGTGACCTTTGCCAACAATTGTCTACTCTATGACAAGTCAAATCACAAGGTTTTACAGTGCTTTGATTTTTCAGTCACATTCTGCTTGGTACCACCCCCTGCCCCCACCTCCACCCCAAATCCTCTTCCACATCACCATTTTAAATTTTACTTCCTGGCCGGGCACAGTGGTGCACCCCTGTAATCCCAGTACTTGGGAGGCTGAGACATGAGGATCACAAGTGTGTGGCCAGCCTCAGCTTAGCGAGTCCCTCGGCAACTTAGTGAGACCCTGTGTCTGCTTCTCAATTGCTGGCTGCCCTGTTTTTTTTTTTTTTTCTTTCCTTCTTCCTTGGCACCCCGGGCTTCCTGCTTGGGCCTGTGCCTTCCTGCACCTGCTTTCGAATGGCTTTCTTGCCCTCTCCCTTCAGCTCTTGACCTTGGAAATGGCACGGTGTCTTCAGAGGCTCTGACTGAGAGTGCTCATTACAGAGAAAAGACGAACAGCAGGGAGGAGGGTCCTCTGCCTGCCCCCGGGGTGTCCCAGGCCCCTGCGGTCACAGTGATCCATCTGGCAAATACAAAATGGCGCCTTGGAGCCACAGGGCAAAGCAGTGGGCACCCAGGGTGCCTGAGGCGCACACCCCAAGACACTAACGAAGCTCCCCACATCACTTGGGTCCCACCGTTCTTTTTAAAAGACCAAACTCAGATTTAGCTCACTGGCAGTTACGGAGCAACCCGGGACACCAAATTCCAAAACGAGACCCAAGTAACATGAATAAGCCTTCATGTAAGATTCAATTAGAACCTGCTGCAATCAAGCCCTGAGAACATGTTTTGTCAGCAGATTCAGGACTTATAATAGTTATTTCTCTTTTAGACATGGCACCAAAGGACTTGTCCCAAGGCACGGAATCTCAAATTTAGCACGAGTAAAATTCTCCCTCAATTGCAAATATTTAATTCTGGCCTGGCTCTCAGCTTTCCCTGTCCAGGATGCCCTTTCTTTCTGCACAGACAGGGAACAAATATATGAGGTAATAAAGCAAAGTATTAAAAACGACTGCCAGCTAAGAACTGAACGTTTTCTCATCAAAATCAAAAATGGGGGAGGGGAGCAGAGGCATGCTACCTCAAAGCAGTGAGAGCGAGTTTCCACCTTGGATCAAATATATTATTAGTTCTTGGTGGTAATACTTATCACTATATGTGTGCACAATATATACCTATGAGTGTGTGTGTGTATATATATATATATATATATATATATATATATATGTTCACTCTGCATTCTCCCTTTTATCTGTTTATTCACTTTAACCAGTAAAATATTCTTAGAAAATAAAAGCCGGGTGTGGTGGCGCGCACTTGTAATCCCAGTACTTGGGAGGCTGAGACAGGAGGATCCGGGTTCGGGGCCAGCCTCAGCTACTTAGTGAGGCCCTCCACAACTTAGTGAGACTCTGTTTCAAAATAAAGAATAAAAAATAGGGCTGGGGGTGGAGCACGGAAGTAGAATGCCCCTGGGTTCAATCCCCAGTGCCAAAACAAAAAAAGGAAAAGAAAAACTGGTTTGTTTAGTTGACACCCTAAACTGTTAGTTCAAAATACTTATCATCAACACTTACTATTTAGTTTGTGATAATGTTGCATGTCATTAAGGCAACCCTCACCGCATTTCTGCCAAATCTCTCTGCTTCAATCCTAGACTGATCAGGTCCCTCAACAGATGCACTGCAGGTATCAAATGGCTTATAAATACATTCCATTCAAAAAGTACATGTTTAAAATGCCTGTCCTGCACAAAATTCTATGCAGAGAGCTGGTGGGCATGGCGAGGTGCCAAGACAAAAGAGAAGGTCTTGCTTTCAGAAATGTGAAGATGTCCAGGAAAAGATACATGCACTACCCATGGCTCAACCCGGCCTCTCAAAACCAATTTAATTGTCTCTGAAAATGTTTTCTTAACTAGTACCATATACCTCTCCGGGCACTTTTACAAAGGTCATCTTCAAGTTTTTGATTTAATGCCTCATTTTAGGTAGAAAGTTGTCTCATTGTTCAATTAAATGTCAATTCAATGCCCCTCTTCAAGTACTGGAAAGGAATTTGGAAGAAAACAGAAAACTAATGGTAGCTTATAACCACCATCTACAAAGCACCCATCGTACCAAGCTTTCAAAAACACCTTCTGGTGCTCTGGTTCCTAGAGAGTTACCAGTTTCTACTTCAGGTGGTAATAAAATTGTTAATAACCCCTTTCCTTATTGCATCATTTTCTTTCAACTTCTTCATATCCACATTTCAATGACCCCAATTAGAATTTCAATGAAGACTTCTAACCAATTCATACCAATTTTGTTATCAGCAAAGGAGGTAAAATGGACACTGTGCACCTGGGCACGGTTGTGCTCAGAACAGCAGGAATTAACTGTCGAGATCTTTCCCCATCTCCATTACCACCTTCCCAGAGGGAGCCATTAATAATAAAAAAAAATAGATACGATGAATGTACTGCATAGGAGGACCAAACTGGTCACACTTTCACAGATAAGAATTGTGGCAAAAAAAAAAGTTTCCAACTATCAAAATCACTCTATTGGCCCAATATTTAACCTTTAGAATTGCTTAGCAAGTCTTTACAATACAAACATTTTTAAAACCGTCCATGAACTCAGATTTCCAACAATTAGCACCTCAAGTCAAAAATGAAACATCAGAAGAACAAAATAACAGCATTTGCAAGAAAATGGAAAGATCTGGAGAACATTATGTTAAGTGAGATTAGCTAATCACAAAAAAAAAGAAGGGACATATGTTTTCATTAATATGTGCAACCTAGGGAGTAGTGGGGACACAAAAGGGACTCCAATGACAACAGAGAACCCTCAGTGGTGCAAGGGAAGTGGTACAAGGGAAGGCAAGAAAAAAGTGAATCTATGGAATAACTATCATAAACAATGTGTACATATGAGATCATACCAACATCATTCTCAGTGCTACATGTGGGAGGGGAGGCAGGGGGGGGACACCAAGAGCTGTGTGCATGTATGTTAACACCAAACTGATACTCATTGTGATGTGAGACTACAATGCACCAATAAAAATATGTAAAAAAAATGAAACATCAAAAAATTCAAGACCACTGTACACTGTGCACAGGAAAACCATCATTTTAAAAATGTCAGGCCATCATCTCTTTATTGAAGAAAAATGCTTCTTTGCCTATCTTTCTAAGAGTATATACCAAGTTAAATTTGTCTTTCTTGGGTTAGTTCATTCCAAGGAAAATTCAGTTTCCTGGAATTAAAGCACAACATTCCTAACATTTTTTTAAATTTTTATTTAAACCACTTTTGGAATTTTCATTTAAACCACTTTTTGAATTTTCACTTAAACCACTTTTGGAATTAGTCCTAACAGTTTTAAGACGATAACTAGCAGATGAAACACTCCAGAAACGCTTACCTTTTGCCTGGTCCAAAGTCCTCACCTTCAGGCATCTCTGCCCTTTCAGAACCACCCGAGTGGAGCCGGAGCTATGGCACCTGCTCCGCAGCCAGGGGCCCGAGCAGAACCCTGACTGCAGGAGGGGAAAACCCAGCAGAGAAGATCGTCCCTTTTTGGAAAAAAACGCTCCTCCTTTCTCAGAAAGTTGGTGTTTACAAACTTCCCCAGCGCCTGCTTGAATGGAGTGAAGCGCGGGTTATTATGACTGCCCCCTTCTAAAAATAAAGAGGTCACCTCGCGCTCCAGCGGCACCGTGACTGGCAGCTGGGCCCGGCGCGGTCCGGCTGCCCAGCATTTTCCTGCAGTCGTGTGAAGAGGCGTCGCCACCCTTACGGGATGACTTCACCAGGCCAGCCTGCCCTTTCTCTTTCCTTTTTTTTTTTTTTCCTGGCATGACCAGGCACCCACCAAGGTGGAGTGACCAGCACGGGGCGGGTGAAACTTCACCCTGGGCTATCAGGTCTCCTTGAGTCACAGAGGAGGGTGTTGGAGAGCAGAGAGCGACACCGGCTGTACCTGCCAGAGCCCAGATGCTGCCTGCTCCCCAATGCCTGGCACGGGGCAAGAAGGTCCCTTACTCAGAAGGGGGGTACAAAGTCCATTGTGCAACTGAATTTTTTTTTTTTTTGTACTGGGGATTGAAGCCAGAGGCATTCTTCCTCCAAGTTACACTTCCAGCCCTATTTATTTATTTATTCATTTATTTATTTTTGTTTGGAAATAGGGTCTCGCTAGTGTTGCTGAGGGTCTTGCTACGTTGCTGAGGCTGACCTCGAACCTACCATTCACCTGTCTCAGCCTCCCAAGTCCCACACCCAGCGAGCAATTGGATTTTAAGGCACATTGCTTTGAAAGAAAACCTCTCTTTGGGTCGTCTGGATTGTCAACTCAGAGCAAACATGCGCACGAATCTGCGCCCAAATGTCCCCATGGGCACAGGGCATGCACCTCCCCGCAGCTTCCCCTGCAGTCCATGAGCAGCCAGACACAGGGCCCCTGCGACTCTGGGCGTGTTCATGGCTAGGCTCATCTCTGCATAGACGTTCTCAAAACTCAGCTAACCTTCTGTGCTGACATTTTAAAAGAGTCAGGTAAAAATCACCTCAAAGCTTCTTGCTTCTAATGATGCAAGGAGAAATTCCTTTAGGAATATTCCCTGAAAGCTTTGGATAAACCCTGAAACCATTTTCTTTTTTCTTCTCTTTTTCTCTCTCTGCCCCTCCCCTATTTATTAATTTATTTATTTTGGTACTGGGGACTAAACCCAGGGGCATTCTAACCTCCGAGCTACACTGTAACCCAGCCCTTTTTTATTTTTTATTTTGAAAGAGGGTCTCACTAAGCTGCTGAGGGTCTCACTAAGTTGCTGAGGCTGGCCTCAAACCTGCGATCCTCCCATTTCAGCCTCCCAAGTACTGAGATCACCACAATGTCCAGCTCATTTTCTTCTTTTCTGATTGGGAACATTACAGAAGGCAGAAAGTAAGATCTAATTATTAAGAAGTAATACACAGCCAGGCGTGGTGGTGCACGCCTGTAATCCCAGTACTTGGAAGGCTGAGACAGGAGGATCACAGGTCCAAGATCAGCCTCAGCAACTAAACAAGACCCTCAGCAACTTATTGATATCCTGGTGTATTTAAAAAAAAAAAAAAGGCTGGGGGTGTAGCTCAGAGGTAGAATGTCCCTGGATTAAAATCCTCAGTACCAAATGTGTATGTGTGCTTTTTCATTTTTTACATGTGATTGCTAATCTTGGCACAATACTTCTCTTCTATATATTTGTCAAAGTGGTTTATTTTACATGTTAAATGTTTACATGTTACATGTTTTATTTGTCAGTGACTTTCTAGAACATTAAAGAATTGAAAAATCTAAACAAATACTATAGTTACCTGCTCTCATTTGGATACTGTCGGCAATTTTGTGATGTGCGCGTGCCACAATTACAAGCAGTCTTAACACCCTGATGCCCACTGAGGCAGTCACGGAGGCTGAAGCCACGGCCCCGCAGAGTCATAGGAGACACTGGTGAGGCCGGTGGCCTCCAGGCTGGTCGTCCCTGGGCCGAGCACTCTTTTCCCCCTTCCAGTCAAAGATCAGCAGGGCCCATATGCTCTGGCCGGAGCCCATGTGACACATGCTTCCCTATTTTACATTTTCTTGTATCCACACTCTCCCCAAATTTGTGTGCATTTCATTTTAGTAATGTACTTTAAATGAGATTAAATTTTTTCCCTTTGCAATTTAATTACATAGTGCGTCCTAAGAAAAACCACTGCCATTTCAAAGCTAAAGGTCTGCTTTTCATGATGTCTTTTTCCGCTTCACACTATCATTGGTCTAAGAATTTTGTTTCTATTTTTTTTTCCTGCAGAAGCTTTGATTAAAGTTCTGGAACTCTCTCTCAGCGACACTGCAATGGACCCTCCCTCACCTGCAGGTCAAAGAGCAATATGAACAGTGACCAGCCAGATGCTGATGCTACTGTACAAAAGGCTGTCGCCTCATATCCCCTCCCAACCTTGCCGGTTAATAGAAGTCTCCATTTCTAGCTGTATGCGCGGCTTCCAGAATGAAGACTAGATTGCTCAGTCTTGCTTGAGCTAAGTAAGGTTGAGGTTGAGGTTTTTTTGTTTTTGTTCGGTACTGGGGATTCAACCCAGGGGCATTCTTCCTCCAAGCTACACCCCTGGCCCTTCTTATTTTTTGTTTTGAAACAGGGTCTTGCTAGGTTGCTGAAAGTCTCACTACCCTGCTGATACTGTCCTCGAACCTGAGATCCTCCTGTCTCAGCCTCCCAAGTACAAGATTGAGTTTTGAATGAAGAGATGTCAGAAACATTAAGCAGGTCTAGAAATCTTCCTTGATGGACACCCCCTTCACCCCTTCTGTTTACTTCTTAGATAGAATACAGACACGATGGCTGGATCCCCAGAAGCCACTATGGGCAAGAGCTAACTTTGTGATGGAGACCAAGCAAGGCAGAACTCAAAAAAGAAGCCTGGGGCTGGAGGACACTGAGTCAACAGCATGGACCACTCTCTACCTCAGAACTTTCCGGGGAGAGAGAAATAAAATGCTGTTCATGCCCCTGTTATTTTGAAAGCCCGTTCGAGTAGTCCCAACCAATCCATGGCTTTGGCTTCCATGATTTCAGCTACCCAAGGTCAATGGCAGGCCAAAAATGCTATGTGGAAAATTCTAGAAATAAAGAATTTCTAAGTTTTACTTTCCCACCATCCCATACCATTCTGCCCTTTCCTGTCCTGTTCCACCCAGGACACAAAACAAACCTTTCTCCAGTGTCTTCATGCTGTGTATATACAACCTGCCCGTTGGTCACATTAGGGCCATATTGGTTATCTGGTCAACTGTTGAGGGAACTGCAGTACTTGCGTTCAAGAAACGCTTACTTAAGTGGACGTCGTGGCACACCCCTGTAATCCCAGTACTTGGGAGGCTGAAGCAGGAGGATCATAGGTGTGAGGACAGCCTCAGCAACATAGCAAGACTCTCAGCAACCTAGGCAGACCCTGTTTCCAAACAAAAAACAAAAAAGGGCTGGGGGGTACAGCTCAGAGGTAGAGTACCCCTGGGTTTAATCCCTAGTACCACACACACATACACACACAAAAGAAAAGAATTCCTTATTTTACATAATAATGGCCAAAGATTATTTACAAAATAATTATTTACAAAAATTTTTTACAAAATTATTTTTGTAATTACAAAATTACAAAAATTATTTACAAAATTACCAAATTTACAAAAAATATTTACAAAAAATTATTTACAAAATAATCTGCCAAAGAGCAGCCACAAAGTGCTCCCAAGTAAGAAGGTAAAAGTTTTTGATTTAATAAGGAAAGAAAAAGAGCCTGTCTGTTGAGGTTGCTAAGATTTATGGTAAATTATTCTTACTAATCCCTTGCCTAATTTATAAATTAAACTCTATCCTGGGGATGCATGCATGTTTAAAAAGTAGTGTACAGAGGGTGCAGTACTATCTACAGTTTCAGGCATCTACTACAGTCTTGGAACGTGTCCCCCACAAACAAAAACAGAAGTGGGTATGACTGTTCTCATACCCAAAGTTAATCCTAACTATACAATTGCCCTGAAAGTATAAGCAGCAGCCATTAAAAGAAAACAGACTATTAAAACAAAGAGGACACGAGACTTGCACCTCAGGGCACATGGTGGGATGATCCTTAACCTGAGAAACAACAGATCCCTGTCTGGCCAGGTCCCTGCTCTGGTCTGTAAGACTGACTCCTGACGACGGTCTCATGCGGTCAATGGATTTTTGGTTATTTTGTTTTGAAGTGTGTGCTCTGGACAAGATCCAGAAGAGAGCATGAGAAGGCAAAGGTAATAATTCCAATGAGGAGGACGTAGAGAAAGATGTAGCGACACAGAGCTCTGCTCAGACAGCTCAACTGGCTCCGGATGAAGGACGGTTCAACCTGTCCTACAAGCCACAGAGGGCAGACCTGAGATCAGGGATGGGAACTGAAGGAGAGGAAGAGGTATTCAAGCCCAACTGAGCCTGTTTAAGAATCCTGGCCAGGTGTAGTGTTGCACACCTATAATCCCAGAGACTTGGGAGGCTGAGGCAGGAGGACTGCAAGTTCCAGGCCAACCTAACCAACTTAGCAAGACTCTGTCTCAAAATAAAATAAAGTAGGACAGGGTACATAGCATATGTGAAGCTCTGGATTCGATTCCTAATACCATAGAGACCAAAAAAAAAAAAATCTGGCCAAGTGTAGTGGCACACATCTTTAATCCTAGTACTTAGGAGGCTGAAAAAGGAGGATAGCAGGTTCGAGGACAGCCTCAGAAACATAGCAAGACTCTCAGTAACCTAGTGAGACCCTGTTTCGAAATGAAAAATAAAAAGGGCTAGGGTGTAGCTTGGAAGTAGAGTGCCCCTGGGTTCAATCCTCAATACCACACTCCTATTCCAACCTCTCCCTGTAAGGGAGTCCCTAGAGATCACCTTGAGGACAAAGGGTCTGGTACCAGGCCCCGGGGGCCTGGCCACACCTCTGATGGAGAAGTATGTTGCACAGGAGCTCCCCTGGCTGCAGCCTGTGGGGGATGTGAGGCGGCTGCATGGATGGGCTTCTGGAATAGACCGGACCTCCCTTGACTCAACTTAAATACCCAGGATCCCCACATCCAGTGGGAAGGACTTGTCTCTCTCACTTTGTGGCACACGTGGCCCCAGTCGCTGGCCTTGCTGTGCACTGCATGACCTTATTCAGAGGTTACCACCTCCTAGCTAGTCTCTGTTGTTTGGTTTCAATCCCATGGACGCATGGGTCTGAAGACTGAACACTGGGATCAAGAGTCACCTACTAGCCGGGCGTGTTGGAGCACACCTGTAATTCCAGTACTTGGGAGGCTGAGACAGGAGGATCACGGGTTCGAGGCTAGCCTTAGTAACTTAGCCAGGTCCTTAGCAACTTAGTGAGACCTTGTTTCAAAATACAAAATAAAATAGGGCTGGGGGTGTAGCACAGAGGCAGAATGCCCCTGGGTTCAACCCCCAGTACAAAAGAAAAAAAGTTACCTCCTCACAGCTGGGAAGAGGATGGCAGATGACTAGAGTTTCTGCAATCTCTTGGCATCCTAACTTGGGACGCAGCCCTGAGGAAAATCAGGCCCGAACAGGCAAGGCCTATTTCTTTTGGACCTGTGGGTAGGAGCAGAGTTTGTTGACTCTGAATATATTGATATTATGTCAGAGACTTTCAACTAATGTTCCTCGAGAGGCCTTTTTAGATTGACTAACTGACCACTACTCAAGAGTTTGAAGTAAACTACCAATGCATCAGTCAGCAGTAGGCACCGACAGGCCCTCGAGAATCCTAAAGATAACAGAAACAGCAGCACAATGAGGCTTGCCAGCTGCTCTACGCCAAGTGCTCAGCACACAGCAGGTTCAATCTGCAACCGCGCTGCGGGTCCCCAGGTAGGTGGAGAGGTTGAGCACCTGCCCCATGTTCACCTGGTGGGGAAGTGGCGGCTGCAGGATCCACACCAACTCATCCTGCACCCGAGCCTGCGTTCTTAGCCACGAGGACACATGTACTATATGGTCTCTGGGGACAGCTTCTGTGAAAGAAGAAATTATGCTGACACTTGTCAAAGAACAGAAAAGTAGACCGTTCAGGGAGCGACTCCATAGGGTTTTGCAGCAGGAAGGAGAGACTGGGCTCAATCCAACAGCCAGGGAAAATTCCTACAGGGTTGGTGCTAAGGCTTGAATGTGTTGCCCCAAAGTTCATGAGTCAGAAGAAACTTAATCCTCAAATCCATATGTTGAAGATATTTGGAGGCAGGGCCCATGGGAGGTAATTAAGGTTAATATTATCAGGGTGGGGCCCCACGGTGGCATTAGTGGCTCCCTAAGAAAACAGATGTAAACCAGCACACTTGCTCTGTCTCACCGTGTGACGTCCTCCACCCACCATGTCCTGATGCAGCCTGAAGTCCTGTCACCAGCTGCCAATGACGATGTGCTCCTGGACTTCCCAGGCCCCAGAGCCACGAGCTCAAAAAACCTCTGTTCCTAATAAATTACCCGGTCTGTGGCATTCAGTTACAGCAACACAAAGCAAACTAAGACGGAAGGGCAATTCTTTGCTATACTGACCTGAAAGGACGCGTGTGTGTGTGTGTGTGGGGGTTAAGCCCAGGGGCATTCTACCTCCAGCTACACCCTCAGCCCCTTTTATGTCTGTCTGTCTGTCTGTTTTGTGGTACTGGGGATTGAACCCAGGGGCATTCTACCTCCAACTACACCCCCAGCCCTTTTTTAAGTTTTGAAACAAGTTCTCACTAATTTGCTGAGGGTCTCACTAAGTTGCTTAGGGCCTCATTAAGTTGCTGAGGGCCTTGCTACGTTGCTGACGCTGGCCTTGAACCTGCAATCCTCCAGTCTTGCCAAAGGGAAGCCAGGGTGAGCAGACATTATTGAGAAGGATCAGATATAGAGAACAGGGAATTCCTGCTAAACCAGGTGGATGGGATCCTTGCTAAAACTGGGTTCCTGAGGACTTGGCCAAAGATGCGGCCTACATGACAGGAGCGCAGAGGAGCCTGACCAGCGTGTGGCCAAGGGGCGAGTCTTATCACTTCCCAGTGAAATAACAGGCACCTTTTTATTTCATATATTATCACTCAGGGTTATAAAATGTGTAGACCCTCCAGAGCTGCACAATCCAAGATGTAACCACCGAACAAGCACTTGAGATGTGGTTCGTCTGAACTGAGATGCACTATAAGTGCAAAATACACACTGAAGGGTGTGTGTGTATGTGCGCATGGCACTCGGGATCGAACCCAGGCGCATTCTGCCTCTGAGCTACACCCCGGCCCTATTTTATTTTTTATTTTGAAGTAGGGTCTCACTAAATTGTAGAGGGCCTCACTAAGTAGCTGAGGCTGGCCATGAACCTGTGATCCTCCTGTCTCAGCCTCCCAAATCCTAGGATTACAGGCGTGTGCCACCATACTTGGCTCACACTGAATTTTTAAGACCCATTAGGAAAAAGAAGAAAGTCAAATATCTCATTAATAATTTTATATGGACTACATGTTAAAATGATAATATTTTGGATATACTGGCAAAAATAAAATTATGAAAATAAATTTCATTTGTTTCTTTTTCGCCTTTTTTCACATGGCTAACAGAAATCATACAGGTAGCCTGCATTGTGTTTGTACTGTAAGCACAGCTTTCTCTACTAAAATTGTCCAAATGACACATAAAACAAAAATTTCAGTGAGAGGTAACTGGTTAACACAATCTTAACAACTGTTTCAAGAACATTTCCAGAATTGCTTGAAGTGGTAGGGATAGAGATTACAAAAGACACCAGGAGGGTGTGACTGTAAAACAAAAGAGAGTCCACAGGCCAGTCACTCCCTCAATATCTTGACTCATGAAGAGTACAATTCCCCGTCTCCCTAGTCCTATATCCCACCCATGTCTTCTAATGATGCTCATATAGAATTTGTCCCCACAAAAGTTCAGAGCACGTGTTATGTGAGCACGTCAAAATAGTAGAAAATGGAATGGTACTTTTATCAAACCTAGTATATTTCTGGAACCAAGTGGATTCTCCCTAGATCAAAAAAAAAAATCAAAGGATAGAATTTGCATATCTGTAGGTGGTATAAATAAAGCCATTCAACAATGACAACCTATGAGCTAGGCTACCAGGGGAGAGATGGTCCCCTCTCTGTTGCTTTGTGGCTGTTGGAATCATACCGAGATTTGCCCTAGATGGGTGGCTTTCAAAGCAATATGAAGTTATTTTTTCCCTCTCAAATGCAATATTCTTAATATATAAAAGATCAACCACAACCGAAGCAAGATGAGTTAATCACAGGGACTGAGCAGGGCACTAAAGCATGGCCTCCTTCCCCAAAGGCAGCCCCTGGCTCAGCCTGTGGAAGCCCACGTAGAAGATTCCATTGGAAAACAGTGGCCTGGGGCATCTGGGCAGCCAGCAAAAAAGAAAGTGGGAAACTTTTTCTCAGTGCCTCCTCATAATAATTAGTTCAGACCTGACCCAGTTACCCATTTTATCTTTTCACCTTTTTTAACTTAGCACATGGAGTTTTTTCCTCAACGTCTGTTCCTGCAAGAATAGCTAATACCTCTAAAACCAACATGCTGGGCCTCTGGCGCTTCCCCACGCCAAACTCGGTCACCTCGCCATTCTTTGTTCTGGAAATATCTATCCCTGTTACTTTGGGTGTGTCTCCCAAATACGGCATGTTGGAGACTTCGTCTCCAGTGCAGCCATGTTGGAGGCGGGGCCTGATGAGAGCTGAGTGGGTGGTAAAGATGGAGCCCTCCTGCAGGAATTAGTCTCCTGACCACCCGAGTGGCTCACTTACCGCGAGAGTGGGTGAGACTGGGTTCACAGGAAACCGAGTCTGTCCTCCCCTTGATCTCTTGTACACACTCACTTGCCCTTTGACAAGGCAGAAGCCCCTCCTCAGAGGCTGCCCCTGGGCTCTTGAATTTCCCAAGCTTCAGAAGCATGAACTAAATCAACCTCTTTCCTTGATAATTTACCAGGCCCATGGTACTGTGCTGTGGCGATGCATAAAGGACTGAGGCAGTCCCCACCCCCCCATTTCCAGCCTGCTGGGGCGTCTGCCCCCAGCTGCTGCACCCCTTGCCTGGGTGTAACTATTAACAGACCCTTTCACTCGCATCCGTGCCCTTGTCTAGGTCAAAAGTTGTAGGGCACCCCAACATATCCCCATTTTTTTACCCCGAATTATCAGAAATTCCACTATGGTTATGTGTGCTGGACTGTCACATCTTAATGGTCACATGATTTGTTGTAGTCTCACCTGGGACCCACCACGGAGCCACGTCTTTGCCATAGACCACTCATTGAGGCCAGCGAGTGCCCATCGTGCCTGTCCTGTCCAGTCCAAGCCACGCCCTCTGCGTCACCCCATATGGGCCGAACTGTGCCCCCCGAGGGTATGTTGAGGTGAAGCGCTGTGAAAGTCGTACTGGGGACAGGATGCAGCAGCCCCCCTACCCCATCCCAGGGATGCTGGAGAAGCCAGAGAGTCCAGAGGAGGTGAGAAGGCCAGGAGGCCAAGAGTGGAGGGCACTGATTTGCAGAAGAGGCTGAGGGTATGAGGAAGGCCAGAAACTAAGGAGAAGTAGGACGGACCGCGGAGGGCTGTCTTGCCAGCCTTGCAGGGCTGTGTCCTCTAACAGGGACAGTTTGTCATGTGATCTCTGTGGTGGTTTATTGCCTGTCCTGCCTTTCTTATCAAATATGTTTCTTAAGCCGGGCATGGTGGCACACGCCTATAATACCAGCACTTGGGAGGCTGAGATAAGAGGATCACAAGTTCGAGGTCAGCCTCAGCAGTTTAATGAGACCCTATTTCAAAATTAGACAGAGCTAGAGGTGTAGTTTAGAGGTAGAATGCCTCTGGGTTCAATCCCAGTACACACACACACACACACACACACATACATTCCTTATATGTTGCTAACTTTTGAACTGTGATATTGAAGAGTTCGTGGCCATCTGAATAGCAGGAGCAAAGTGTGCCGGATTGTCACATCTTAACTGTCACATGATTTGTTATGGTCTCACCTGGGACCCACAACGGAGCCAGTCCATAATAAGCCACTTGCTCCTCATTCCATGGGTTCCCTCCAGAAGGGTGGAGGGATGGAGGATGGAGAAGTGGAGCTGGAAGTGGCAGGGAATTTCGAGTATGGGGTAGCCTTGCAAACGTGGAGAGAAGAGGGGGCAGCCTGGCCACAGTTTAAGGAAGAGGGGAGATGCAGGGAAGGTGTTCAGACCCTGTGCAGTACGTCACCCGGCATTGCCGAGTTGGTTTCTGTTGTTCCCTACGGTTACTGAGACCCGTTTCACTGTCCTAAATTCTCTACAAACGAGACTGTGCCTCCCTCTGAGGGCTTCCTTGAAACTCAGTGATGTGCCTCAACTATCTTGCAATGTCTTCCTCTTTCTCCTCCTTCCCAGCCTTCCCCTAGCCACACACTCTCACCCCCAAAAAAAACTTCTGTAAAACTCCTTCAGGGATTGAGACACCTATAACTAGTGGGGCTGAACCCCTCTCATGGAACACAGCTTCTCCTGAGAAGTCTTCCTGCTGGCTTTCTTATTGAAAGCCATCAGCCGGGCGTGGTGGCACACGCTTGTAGTCCCAGTACTTGGGAGGCTGACATCTGAGGATCCGGGTTCGCGTCCAACCTCAGCTAATAAAAAAAAAACTAGGGCTGGGGGTGTAGCTCAGAGGTAGAATGCCCCTGGGTTCAATCCCCAGTGCCAAAAAAAAAAAGAAAAAAAAAAAGAAAGCCATCTGTGTATTTGAGGGGTGAAGTTCCTTGACAGAGAATCTTTGGTTCCAAGAAATTCAGAACAAAGAGCTTCAGCAGTGTGAGAATTCTGGCAAGCTGCCCTGCTCTTAGCAAGCGTAAGGAAATGGAAATTGTCCAAGTCCACGAATCCTTGAGACAGAGGTCTCGGTGGACAGTAGACAGGAGTGACTCAACCAGGGTGGCACACGGCTCAAAACAAACCTTATTGCTTGAGTTTAAAACACTGTGGACTGCAGGGGCGATTCCACAGAACCTTCTGTTTAAGGCTGGGTTGTGTAATGCTTCGGTTACGTGCTGATCTTGCCTGTTTCATTTTGCTCATTATCAGTGGCAAAAACGTTTCATCCCTTCAAGGGTGGCTGAGAAAATGTTACTTGTTATACACTGACCCAGTCAGTGTTTGGCAGAGAAGCTAAACTGCAATGGAGACTTTTCAACTCCACAGCTCTGTGGCAGTTTGTTATTCTTTCCGCATTCGTTTTGAGGGCGTGGGTCAGGTGACAGAAGGCCTCCTCCAAGTCCCCTCTTTGCCACGCATCACCTGGCAACACCATGGCCCGGGCTGAGCTCCACCTGCTGACCCAGCCTTGGACCGGGATGAGAGACGTGCTCAGAAGCTGAAAGGACTTCTCTTCCAGGCCCTGGGGCTTGGGGACTATGCTCCTGGGCCAATATCCTTCAGCCTCAGGCATGAAGGAACCAGCCCATTTAGGAGGATCTGCTGCAAGAAAGCTGGGCAGGGTCCTGATCTTGATGAGTGGTGGAAAAGGGCTTTACCTCAAGAGACCTTATAACTACCTCTCTTAAAGGGTGGATTCCCAGCAAGCTGGCATTTCCTTATTGCCTCGCTCACTGCCTCTCACAAACACGGCTTATCTCCACAAAAACCGAGCTGTGTGAACTACTTCCAACGTGTTCTTATGAAAGCCACGAACGATAAGCTGCCATTTTCCCCCTCGCTTTGATACAATCTCTAAGACTTAAACCAAGTCCAGATTTCCTTTGCCTGCGTGCCATTAGTCTTTCCCTTTCCTGCTTCTTGCCTTTTTTGAATATTAGAGGAAGTCCGTGGTTTTAAAAATAGAAATGAGACTTGGCTTCTTTACGTGCACCTACTTTTAGCACCAACCATGGCAACATCATACACACGGTCCATCATAAATTTTCATGGTGGATTCACACTGCCCGACGCGGCTTCCAACCTGCCTGCTCAGAAACGATGGGAATTTGTTTTCTATCCAACTTGATTTTATATTATCTTTTAACGAGAGAGTGAAATCATAAGAGTGCTGTAAATTGTAGAGAGCCATGACCCGTTCAGACTCCTGACCCAGCCTCTGTGCCCAGCGCAAGCAGTTAAAATGTAAACACCACCTCAGTCCTAAATATAAGTGAAGGGCAAAGGACACGCTGTGTCGGAAGCTTTGAGCCAGGCCAGTGAGCAACGTGTGTGCCCCCGCCATCCGCGATGGATGCGCGAGCGAGAACACTGTGTTTACACGCGTTGTCCAGGACCATCCCTGTCCCTTCTCCCCATCCAGTGCAACGGCCTCGTTCGAGGAGCCAGACAAGGAGTCCTATCAACAATGAAGACCAACTGTTCCCGGCTTCTTCACAATAACACCCAAGTACAAACCCAAAAGGCCAAAGTGAGGCTCCTCTTGAGCAAGTAGGCTGAGAAACGGCTTAAAGAGATAGATGGCGCTCTCCTGGGCCCTCCTGGGAGGCGAGGTGCACATTCCAGGTGGGTATGGCAGAAATTCACGTAAAACCTGGGTATGGAGACAGAGCAAACACCGGGTTCCGAGGTGTAGTAGGACTCCTCAGGGTAACAGGACCAAAGGGATGGACATACAGAGAGATTTAATGTAAGGAATTGGTTCATGTCATTGTGAAGGTGGCGAGTCTGAGATTGACAGGGCAGGCCAAGCAGGCCAGAAATCCCAGCCTTTACCAGAGTAAAGGCTGCCTGGGGGCAGAATTTCTTCTTCAAGAGACCTTGGTCTTTTGCTTATAAGGCCTTCAATGGACTGGACATGGCCCACCCACCTTCACAGCGACATCTCGAAGGGTATTTGATCAAAGGACTGGGCATCCCAGCCCAGCTGAGTTGACATCGATTTAACCATCACACTAGGGAACTCTGCCTGCGTTCATGGAGGGGCATCACTGTGGATATCCAATGGCTCAAGGAGATTCTATAGAAACATATTTTCTGTTCCCAAGAAAAATCATTGAATATTGACTTATGGGCACACTGTTAAGCAGAAAAGAAAACCTCAAGTCTCACTGAGTCTTTACATGTTTACCAGGGGCATATTCTGTGCAGATCCCATGTGACATAAGTCGTAGGACCAAGTATGGTGTCAGTGCCCTCAGTTACAAGGCAGGGCAAAACAGGAAGGAGACTGACAGACCCTATTCCCCAAGGTTTCCACATGCTCTAGAGGGGGAAACGTGGACCCCAGGGGAGATGTTCTGTAAATAACTAGACTGGCCCTAAGTTAGAAGTAAAATTGGCAGATTCCAGAAATGGGGTCTAGAAGCTAATGCTAATAAGATTGAAAAGACAATGATAGGAGACAAGGCAGGTCCAAGATTTTAATTTTGATTTGCTTAGCAAACACATCAGTTATAATGAGTCAGATGCTGGTCTGATGCTTCTACATATATGAATCCATTTAACCACCACATCAACCCGGTGAGAAAGGGACTGTCACTGCCCCCATGGCAGGTTGTGTGATGCGCCTCCAGTCCCCCTGCAGGAATGCAGGGGCAACTCTACTTCTCCAGGTGCAGGGAGCACTGCAGTGGACCCCTCACAGCTGCCAACTCTCTTTGGATACCATCTTGGCTAAAGAAAATTGCCTCTCCTAATGTTAGGCCTCCCCCCAAGGCCAGCCAGTGACTGATCTGCACAGGAGTGCAAAACCTAGGCTTCCTCGTCCCAATGTGGGACAACTCTGCAGGGCCGTCTCAGCCCCAGAGCTCCCTATGGTGTCGGCAGAGGCCTCCATCAAGATTGTGTCAGAGCTCAACATCTCCCTCTGTCCAGTCCTGCTTCCTTCCCCTCCCTCCCTGATGTTGATTCCAAGCACTCCTCCTTACATTTATTTTTCTCCAGCTCAAAATCTGCTTCCTGGGGGACCTTAGAGAGAGGGACAAAGCACATGAGTCACTTGCTCAAGGCCCAAGGTCAAAGAGCTGATAGAGGGGGAGCTGGCATTTGAACCCAGACCACCTGGCTCCAGGGCAGAGCTCAAAACCATTTAATCAGGCTGTTCCTAGGCCGTAATGGCAGGGTTTCATAGCGCTTTGTGGAATTAAGATTTCACCTTATGTATCATGTATCTGAACATAAGGAAAAGTTTTTTGTTGTTGTTTTGGTGTGTGTGTGTGTGTGTGTGTGTGTGTGTGTGTGTGTGTTTACTGGGGACTGAACCCAGGAATATTCTCCTTTCAAGCTACCCTCCAAGCCCTTTTTTATTTTTATTTTTATTTTTGAAACAGGGTTTTCTAGGTAGCTGAGAGTCTCACTAAGTTGGTGAGGCTGTCCTTGAACTTGTAATCCTCCTGTCTCAGCCTTCCAAGTACTAGGATTACAGGTGTGCGCCACCACGCCTGGCTAAGGCAAAGTTTTTCTGCTTTGCCTTGATTTACTCAAAAGTAACCCTCAAAAAGAGCATATGACTCATGTTCATGACCTTAAAAATGTGTTATGTACCAGGGCTAAATATTCAATTTACTTTGAGTAGAACGGCACAGGGAAGGAAGAGATGGCATCAATCAATGCTAGTTTGGGAGCTCTAAGAAGTCACGGAGGTTACCTGGTAGAATTGGTGAAAACAGTAAACCATAATAATGATAATTAAAAAGTGAGAGCCAGGTGTAGTGGTACATGCTTGTAATCCCAGTACTTGGGAGGCTGAGGCAGGAGGATCGCAGGTTCAAGGCCAGCTTCAGCAACTTAGTGAGACCCTGTTTCAAAATAAGAAATAAAAAAGTGCTGGGAGTGTAGCCCAGAGGTAGAATGCCCCTGGGTTCAACCCCCAGTACCACAAAAAAGCAAGAAAAAATTATTACAGATTTCATAATTATTTGGGGGGAGTGACCTCACAAGTGAAAATCCTCTCATTATAAATAAGTCTTTCAAAAATTTCTTCAAAAAGTAATATAGTAAGTGGTCACGTAATGAAGACTGATCAAAGTAGTTTATAGCTTATTACAATTTTTAGCAACTCTTTTTTTTGTGTGTGTGGTACTGGGATTGAACCCAGGTGTATTTTACCTCCAAGCTACACCCCCAACTCTTTTTATTTCTATCAGGATCTCCCTAGGTGGCTGAGAGTCTCACTATGTTGCTGAGGCTGTCCTCGAAACTGTGATCCTCCTGACTCAGCCTCCCAAGCACTGGGATTACAGATGTACGCCACCACGTCCAACTTAGTAACTCTAATTTTTATTTATTTTTTTTTTTTGCGGTACCGGGGATTGAACACAGGGGCGTTCTACCTCCACGCTACGCCCCCAGCCCTATTTTTTATATTTTATTTTGAAACTGGGTCTCACGAAGTTGCGGAGGGCCTCACTAGGTAGAGAGAGAGAGAGAGAGAGAGAGAGAGAGCTGAGGCTGGCCGCGAACCCGGTTCCTCCGATCTCCGCCTCCCAAAATACTGGGATTACAAGCGTGCGCCACCACGCCCGGCATAACTCTAATTTTTTAATGTGCTCTGCCACAACTTAACAGTGAAGGCAATTTGTTCTTAGACTCAAAAAGTGGCTCTAGTCCCAATAAAACTGGCATAAAAAGGATAAGTGGAAAATCAACATTTGAAAACTAATATGTAAATAAGATATGATTTTTTTTTTTTTGCAGTACTGGGGATAGAACCCAGGGGCGTTCTACCTCCGTGCTACGCCCCCGGCCCTATTTTTTTATGCTTTATTTTGAAACTGGGTCTTATGAAGTTGCGGAGGGCCTCACTAGGTAGAGAGAGAGAGAGAGAGAGAGCGAGCTGAGGCTGGCCGCGAACCCGGATCCTCCAGTCTCCGCCTCCCAAAGTACTGGGATTACAAGTGTGCGCCACCACGCCCGGCTAAGATATGATTTTATACATATTAACAGTTATATTAGCAGGCAGAGGTCACAATTAGGATGAATAGAAAATGTGACTCTTTTAAATGTACACTCCTAGAAGCATCCATTCTCAAGGTAGTCTCAAGCTTTTCCTAGATTTTGGCAGTAGAGAGCCCTGAGGGATAATCATTTTATGTTCAAATTATGTTCAATCATTTTATGTAGGTGTGGATGTGTGATGCAGTAAAATAGAGATTAAAACTTTTCTGGAAAGGGCCAGATAGTAAATACTTCCAGTTTGCAGACCAGATGGTTTTGTTCACAACCACCCAACTCTACTTTGTGTGTGTGTGTGTGTGTGTGTGTGTGTGTGTGTGTGTGTGGTGCTGGGGATGGAACCCAGGGTCCTTCTACCTCTGAGCTACTCCCCCAGCCCTGTTTTATTTTCTACTTTGAAACAGGGTCTAAGTTGCTGAGGTCCTCCTTACTAAGTAGCTGAGGCTGGCCTTGAACCTGGGATCCTGCTGTCTCAGACTCCCAAGTACTGGGATTACAAGTGTGGACCACCACGCCCGGCTCCAGCTCTACTTTATAGCATGAAAGCCACCCAGGACAACACGTAAACATGAGTGTGGACTACAGTTTCCAATTCCTGTGTTTTACACAAACACACACACACACACTTTCCACACAGCTTCCCTATTTTGAAATTGGTTTTTAAAATACCATCAAGAAGGAACTATGTACTTCCATACTGTTTTCGTGTATCAACATCTGATTTAATATTATCACCACCCTCGAAGGCAGAGGGTTACTCTGCCTCATTATTCAACAGCAAGCTTCGTCTTGGAGTAAAACAAGTATTTGAATGTTAAGCTCCAAGCTATATTGACGAGGTTAGCTGATTTTTGCATGTCTAACTGCAAAAGGACATTAATGCAATTGAATCCTATGGTGATTATCTCTATGGCTCGTTTCTTCTGTGAGCTTTAAGTATTTTCAAAAACTTCCTCACCCACAGATTCCTTTATTTTTTTAATGGTACCAGGGATGGAACCCAGGGGCATTCTACCTCCAAGCTATATTTTATTTTTTTATTTAGAAACAGGATTCACTAAGTTGCTGAGGGCCTCGCTAAGTTGCTGAGGCCAGCTTAAAACCTGTGATCCTCCTGTCTCAGCCTCCCAAGTGCTGGGATTACAGGCATGCGCCACTGCGCCCAGCTCTGTGCATTCCTTTTTTAAGCAGATAAAACCTACAAGTAAAAAGTAAAATCTGAAATTCTATCTTTAAAAACAAACAAGTGGAAACGAAGTCTAGGAGTCTGTGTTTGAGTGTCCTGCGTTTGATCGTACTGTTTAATAGGAGACTCTTTAACATGAAAACACTCGTACGAAGGGTCATGGGTACATCGTTTCCAAATCAGCAGTTGACAAGAAAATAACTTCTGGCTGTTTCCTGGGCCTGGAGGGTGTCTGTTTGTACTTCACTGGCTAAGACTCTGGAAAAGAGTGCACCTTGAATTAGCAGCTTGACTTTGCTGTCTGGATAAATATTGTGTTGCTATGACTGAAATCGCCCTGCCACGTGGGTCACCCGGGTGTATAATTAGCTTCTTATCATATCAGGTGCAGATCAAAAGAGCAGCTCTTGCTGTTAATGTGGTAATTCAACAAATCAAAAAATGCTGTTTGCAAGTATCAGCGTCTGATTTATGGTTCTCACCGTCCACGGGAGACACGCTGTGCTTATTCTGCATCGTGGCTCCACAGCGAGCTTAACCTTGGTGTCAATCAGACATGGACGTGAAGTTCTTAGCTCTATTGGCCAGTTTGCCTGATTTTTTTTTTCAGTACCGGGGATTGAACCCAGGGGCATTCTACCTCCGCGCTACACCCCCGGCCCTATTTTTTATACTTTATTTTGAAACCGGGTCTCACGTAGTTGTGGAGGGCCTCACTAGGGAGAGAGAGAGAGAGAGAGAGAGAGAGAGAGAGAGAGAGAGCTGAGGCTGGCCGCGAACCCAGATCCTCCGGTCTCCGCCTCCCAAAGTACTGGGATTACAAGCGTGCGCCACCACGTCCGGCCGATTTTTTTTCCCATCTTAAAATGTATCACCGCACAGTGTATCAGTCCAACTGCCACCTAATGGGGTAGAGAATGAAATTTAGCTCTAGGTGTCCTTTTGGTGCATAAATACTATGCTCGGGCTCTCCCCACCTGGGTCCCTCCTGTACAGTTATCGGGTGAGTTTTCAGCCTCTCTGTTTCAAAGAGCAAATCAAGCCAGGTGTGGTGGCACACACCTATAATCCCCATAACTTGGGAGGCAGACACAGGAGGATCACAGGTTCGAGGCCAGCCTTAGCAATAGAGCAAGGAGCTCAGCAACTTAGCAAGATCCTGTTTCGAGATAAAAAATAAAATAGGGATAGAGGGGTGTAGCTCAGAGGTAGAATGTCCCTGAGTTGAATCCCTAGTACCACAAAAAAAGGAAAGAAGGAAGGAGAAAGTCAGTCCAGGCAGTCTGATGCAGCTTGAACTGAGAGTCCAGAGTGCTGTATCCCCTCCATGTCGAAAGAGAGAGGAAAGGAAAGGAAGAGGAAGAGGAAGAGGAAGAGGAAGAGGAAAGGGCGAGCAAGTCAGTACAGACAGTCTGATGCAGCTTGAACTGAGAGTCCAGAGTGCTGTATCCCCTCCATGTCGAAAGAGAGAGGAAAGGAAAGGAAAGGAAAGGAAAGGGGAACGGGGAAGGGAAAGGGGAAGGGGGAAAGGGGAAG
>PVJS01022514.1:0-30448 GCA_004027185.1 Glis glis
GTGGTGCACGCTTGTAATCCCAGTACTTTGGGAGGCGGAGACCGGAGGATCCGGGTTCGCAGCCAACTTCAGCGCGCATGCGCGCACGTGCGCGATCAATCGATCGATTTCTCTCTCTCTCCTCTCTCCTCTCTCTCTCTCTCTCTCTACCTAGCGAGGCCCTCCGCAACTTCGTGAGACCCGGTTTCAAAAATAAAAAGCATAAAAAAAATAGGGCCGGGGGCGTAGCGCGGAGGTAGAACGCCCCTGTGTTCAATCCCCGGTACCGCAAATAAATAAATAAATAAATAAATAAATAAATAAATAAATAATAAATAAAAAATCATGAATTAGCTGGACATTGTGGCGCATACCTGTAATCCTAGTACTTGGGAGGCTGAAACAGGAGGACCACAGGTTTGAGTCCAGCGTTAGCAATTTAGTGAAACCCTCAACAACTTAGTGAGACCCTGTTTCAACATTTTTTAAAAAAGGGCTAAGGGCATAGCTCAGAGGTAGAATGACCCTGAGCTCAATCTCCTGTACCAAAACAAAACAAAAAACAAAAGAACAAAACAAAACCAAAAAAACAAAAACATCAATTCACATTTGAAACTTAGACTGTCTGGAGAAGAGGGAGAGGTAAATTTGAGCCGGTTCCACACCTCAGCTTGTGATAACCACACCTACATGGAGGGCAAAGCAAGCAGTCAAATCCCAAAGCAAACAGAACCTTTAATTCAGAAGCATCCAGAGAGGTAATTTAGTCCATTTGGGATATCCTAGACTCCTAGAGAATGTGATGAAAGTTATGGATGCTTTTCCCAGGAACATATTCAAAATTTCACACACAATCTCACAGCCTTTATGAAAACTCCAGCATGGACTTTGGATTAAGAACTGTTCTAGTTAAATCACTCATATTTCCAGGTAAAGGCTAAGAGAAGATAGAGATACAAACACCAGGCTGTAAAGTTCTTGGCACATAATTAAGAACTGAACAGAGCCAGGCGTGATGGCACACACCTGTAATCCCAGTACTTGGGAGGCTGAGACAGGAAGGTTGCAGGTTTGAGGCCAGCCTCAGCAACTTAACAAGGTCCTCAGCACCATAGCAAGACCCTGTTTCAAAATTTATAAAAGAAAGCAAAATGGGGGGCGGGCTGGAGGTGTGGCTTGGAGGTAGAATGTCCCTGGGTTCAATCCCTAGTACCAAAAAGAAAGAAAGAAAGTAAAAGGAACTGAATGAGTAAAACCTCAGGAATTAAAGAAAAAAGACAAACTCCCTCACAGCACAAAAGAAAAAACTGCTGTGAAGACAGACTTCTGAGGCCATATTTCTTACATAAACTGCAGTTGCTTTTCATTTTGGGGAAGAGGCCATTTTTTCTTAGCATTTATATCGCTCCCAGACCAAAGCACAGTCTTCTATATCTAGTTGTCTCAACATCAGTTCAGACACATCCTGTTCAGAATGTCATATTCCCCAGAGCATTTTCCATTTGAAATCTTTCTCTTGTTTAGTAGCAACAAGATTATCCCAATCGACCAGACCCAAAATTTCTCACTTGACTTTATTTCCCTTCTCCTTCAACGAGAGAACTGCAAGTCAATAAGCAACTAAGTCCTCCCAAGTCTCAACCATGTGGTTCTTACTGTGTACCATCTATGCGCTGGACAGTGGAGATGCACAGATGCACAAGACAGGCCACGCATGCAGAGAGGTCAGAGTCGAGGTCCCTGCCTTGATGGGTTCATAGCCATCATGGATGTTTTAGGTCCCCACTTTTCTCTGGTCACTCTTCTACCACCAGCCCTTTGCTTCTTTGACCCCTTTGGACTACTCACTCCTCCTAATGTTCCAATTTACTCAACATTATGTTGACCAATTACTATAAATCTGTCATGTAATGTTTCCAGTATCTACAGAATGCCTGTGGACTTTACTCTGATCACAGGAGCCTCCTGCCTCATCAGGCCCTCCGCCAGCTACTTACAATTGTTACCTTACCCCAAGTACCCTGTAGTACCAGTTTATGGTTCTCACCCAGCGGACCTCAAAACTAACTTGGCCTTTATTCCCAGGTCCGTCATTTCCAAATTGGTCTTTCTGTCCATCCTCAGACCTAAGCTCCAGTCCTGGCTCTTTCTACAAAATTATTCAAGAATTCAGATCAGCAGACTCAGAAAATCAAGGGGAGCAGGTTTTCTCTCATATGTGGAAGCTAGAGAGAAAAATGAAAGAAAAGGGATCTCAGGAAAATTAGGAAATAGCAGAATAGTGGAAGGGGTGAAGGAGAAGGAGAAAGGAAGGGAAAGGGGAAGTACATGGGAGGAAACAGACCCAATAATGTCATGTGCATATGCGACTGTGTCACTATGAATCTCCCTGTCATGATGGGGAGGGAGGGGAGACAGAAGGGAGAGGTATGAGGAAAGAAAAAGACCAAATAATGTTGTGTGCATATCTGAATGTATTCGTATGAATCTCACTATCATGTACAATTATAATGCACCAATTAAAAATTTTAAAAAATTACTAATAAAAAATTAGATCCCATAGTGATCTTGCACTGATATATCACAATATTTCTCTAAATCACTCATTTGACATTAAATAACAAGGATTCACATTTTTTATTTCTTGTCTCTCCAAACTGACTATAAATTCTTTGAGGTCAGTAGAGAAACCTTTCACTGTTTATTTACTTTCATGCATCCATTCATTTAATAACTATTTCTTGACCCCCGTTTTGTGGCCAGCATTCTACCAACACTAAAGGGGTCTATAGTGCTTTGGCATAGTAAATCCTAAACAAATATTTGTTGATGAATAAATCTTGTCCATTTTTCTAAGAAAGAGTATATTTACTTCAGAAAGATGACTTTTAAGCTCTCTTATTTTTAGATCACTTGACCACAGGAGTCCCATAATTTCCAAAGAGTCCCTAGGTATCAATTATAGGAAGTTTCAGTAATTGAGTTGGAGATGGATTTAGAAAATATTCACTCACTCATATTCTTCAGAATTAATGTAACTTTCATAATGGCTGCTAAAAGAATATTATTGCCTTTTTACAGCCCATATTTTACTTCTCTTAAATTTGATATAAAATGCTATAAATAAGTAAAATGGAAAGCTATTTAGCTACTTGACATCTATAATAACAGGGGATGTTTCTATAGTACCAGCTTTACAAATAGAGAGAGACTTTCAGCTATATTAGCAAAAAATTAGGAAACTAGATGGTTTATTATTATTTAATTGCACAGACTTCTGTTGTGGGTTTGTATAATTTAGCTTACACATATGTCCATAAAATAAACATTATAATATAATACATATCTGAGTAAATAAATAAATGTCACCATAACTGTTTTCTTGAATGATAATACATAATATGGGTATAGCCCCAGATGTTTGCTTAAATTGGCCCAGAAGGGATGGATAGATGATTAAATAATTGTCATGGTTACTGATACACTTTTTATACTGAGATGGTACTAAGGGAAAAAAATGTACTATCCATCATATAGCTTCTATCCATCGTAATCTACTGCAAGGATGCTCATGCAGCTTTTGATTTAAAGAGACTGCTGATTTTTGTTTCAAAACAAAAAAAAAGAAAAGAAAGAAAAACAAACCTTTAAAGAGAAAATACATTTTTTTTTTTTTTGCGATACCGGGGATTGAACGCAGGGGCGTTCTACCTCTGCGCTACACCCCCGGCCCTATTTTTTATACTTTTATTTTGAGACCGGGTCTCACGAAGTTGCAGAGGGCCTCACTAAGGAGAGAGAGAGAGATAGAGAAAGAGAGAGAGAGAGAGAGACAGGGAGAGAGAGAGAGAGAGCGTGCGCGCACGCGTGCAGGAGCTGAGTCTGGCCGTGAACCCGGATCCTCCGGTCTCCGCCTCCCAAAGTACTGGGATTACAAGCGTGCGCCACCATGCCTGGCGAGAAAATACATTTTTAAAAACATTGAGCCAGATATTGTGAGGGACAACTTGTAGAGATGATTTAAGGCTCTGAGTAGCATCATCTTCTTCAGGGAGCATTTACTTTGCTTCTATTAGTTATCTGGGCTAAGGACAGATCTCCTAAATCCAGCTGAGGATGGAAACGACTCAAATCCAGGCTTTGGTTCTTTTGAGAACTGGTCTTTTCTAGGGGACAGCAGGATGCTCTGCTCAGCCCCTCGGCTGCCCTCCCTGTCTGGATCTTGGTCCTGTAAATTCCCCTGCCCCAGTAGCTGTCTAATGCCCTCAGCAGGTGTCTGGTGCACTTCGTTTGTGCTACTTCCTGTAGGCTTGGTCTGGATTGACTTAGCCGGAAGCAGAAGCTCTTTCTCCCCTGCTTTGATTACTGCTGTCACATCTCATCTGTCTTTCTAGCTAATTCTTTTGGATTGATTCTCAATAGCTCGATAACTCCATCACCCTTTTTTGGGCTATTCTACACATGTAAAAAGGTTTCTGAAAATCAGACCGTTGCCACTTGTTGGCCCTGTGATTGCTTAGGTCACGAGTGTCTGTGCAGCTTTCTATCAGATCTCCCTGCTGCCAGGATGTCTGAAGCCAGTCTACAATAACCTAGAGATGGAATCATTTAACAGGAATCCCTGTTCCAGCTTCTCACCTTGAAATGACAGCTAGGAAAGATGCTTAATGGAGTCCTGCAGGAAGTCGTGACATCCATGTCTACCAGTGGAGGGAAGAGAGCCCCTTTTAGCTTTGAGCCAACAGGAAGTTACTCATTCCCCCACGGGGGGCTGACCAGAGCCCCGCTCATCCTGGGAGCAGAATCAGGGGCAGTTCATGGAGCGTTCTCAGAGTATAGTAACTGAAGGGGGGACAGGCAGGGCCACAGCACAAAGCTAAGAGAGGAGCTTCCTTCCCACAAAAAGAAGAACCAAGCAGCAGGTATTAGAGCATTTCAGGAGAAAGCAAAGTCTCATTAATGAGATTTTAAAAGACTTCATGCCTAAAGTAAACTTTGAAAATATGAACAAGTGAGGATAAAGACATGCCTCTGGATTGTAATATACTAGACTAATTTAGCACAGATCAAAACCTGAGTGGGATGCATAGCAAAGAATTAGAATCTAGCTGGATGTGGTGGTGCACACCTGTAATCTCAGTACCTGGGAGGCTGAGACAGGAGGATCACAGGTGTGAGGCCAGCTTCAGCAACTTAGCAAGATCCTCAGCAACCTGTACCAGGACCCTGTTTCAAAATTAAAAAAAATAAGCTGGGTGTGGTGGCACATGCTTGTAATCTCAGTACTTGGGAGGCTGAGATAGGAGGATCGCAGGTTTGCGGCCGGCCTCAGCTACTTAGTGAGGCCCTCCGCAACTTAGTGAGACTCTGTTTCAAAATAAAGTATAAGAAAAGATTGGACTAGGGGTGTAGTTCGGAGGTAGAATTCCTCTGGGTACAATCCCCAGTACCACAAAAATCAATAAATGATTTAAATAAATAAATAAATAAATTAATTAATTTTTAAAAAGGCTGGGGGTGTAGCTCAGAGGTGAAATGCCCCTGAGCATTTCAAATGCCAGTAGAACACACACACACACACACACACACACACACACACACACACACGGTAGGCAACAAAACAAAATAAAAACCAGAACATAGACCAGGCAAGCACTGAGGCAGCAGGCATAACTCTGTGATGTGCGTGGCTTGGGGAGAGAGGGGGACCAAATAAGTCCCCGTGCACCACAGCAGCATATTGCTCTAACAGAAGCTGTTTCTACCTGGTACACTGAAGTTCTGCAAGCATAGCGCACAGCTCTTCAATGGCCACTTGGTAACCCAGTTAGGCCAGGCTGATGGCTCCTCCATAGGTCATTACCTACAGCAACTCATGCTACTGTATATGGCTTGTGTTAAAAAGCTAATGAAAGCCGGGCATGGTGGCACCCACCTTTAATCCCAGTACTTGGGAGGCTGAGACAGGAGGATCGCAGGTTCAAGGACAGCCTCAGCAACATAAGGAGCAAGCAACCTAGCAAGACCCTGCTTCAAAACAAAAAATAAAAAGGGCTGGGGGTGTAGCTCTGTGGTAGAATGTCCCCTAGTATTCTCCCTCCCCCCAAAAAAAGCTAATGAAACACTGGAAGACAATGTGTAAGAAGCAAAACAGTTTGGGCTCTGTAGTGTGAGATCATGGATGCTTTTCTGCCTTTTATGTTTTCCAAAATTCTCTATGCCATTATACTTTATTTACAAGATAAATATATACCAAATACAAATGGTGTAAAGAATTAACATTTTCTAAAACATAATAAAAACAGCATTAAAAACTTTCTTTTTTATTATTCACTTATTTAATTGGTGCATTGTAATCATCCGTCATGATGAAGTCAGAGTGATGGAGACATACCTGCACACAGCACTCGGTGAGCCTTCCCCCAACCCCACTTCCTCCCCCTCCCCATGCACGACATTGAGATTGGCATTGACAATTGTGTGTATGTACATCTTGTCACTGAAGTGTTTCCCTCATCGAGTCTTCCTCCCCACGCCCTCCCTCCCTTAGGCCCCTCCATCACTTCACTTTCTCCTCATTTGTCTAGAGTCCCTTTTGTATCCCAGTTTCTCCCTATCTTTCACATATGAGGGAAAACATCTGACCTTTCACTTTTTGTGACTGACTAATCTCACTTAGCATAATATTCTCCAGTTCCATCCATTTTTCTGCAAATGATATAATTTTGCTTTTCTTTTTTTTTTTTTCTTTTTTGTGGTACGGGGGATTGAACCCAGGGGCGTTCTACCTCCGCACTACACCCCCGGCCCTATTTTTTATACTTTATTTTGAAACCGGGTCTCATGAAGTTGCGGAGGGCCTCACTGAGGAGAGAGAGAGAGAGAGAGAGGGAGAGAGAGAGAGAGAGAGCTGAGGCTGGCCGCGAACCTGGATCCTCCGGTCTCCGCCTCCCAAAGTACTGGGATTACAAGCGTGCGCCACCACGCCCGGCCAATTTTGCTTTCCTTTAGGGCTGAGTAGAATTCCATTGTATGTATATCCCATGATTTTGCAATTAATGCAATATCATTAGTAATCAGAGATTCAAATCAAAACTATACTGAGATTTCACCTAACCCCATTAGAATGTCAATCATTAAAAACACAAATAATAATAAATGCTGGTGAAGATGTGGGGAAGTAGGAGCTCTGATACATTGTTGGTGAGATTGCAAATTAGTGCAGCCACTTTGGAGATCAATGTGGAGGGTCCTCAGAAGAATGGGAATGAACCTACCATATGACCCAGCTATATTCCTCTTAGGTATCTACAAAAGGGATTGAAACCAGACTATGATAGTAATTCATGCATATCTATGTTTATAGCACATATAAACATAGCACATATAACACAATTTACAATAGCCAAAATATGGAACACCTAGGTGTCCACCAATAAAAACTTTCTTTAGAATTTGGTATTTTTGTAATAGATTCCAGTAGCAAAATTAAACATTTCTATGTACACAGTGGGGATGGAACATCTTGTGCCCTTCAAAAGGGCTTTCTTAGCATTCAATCATTCTGATTGCCAGTTGGCCCCTCTTTCTTTTTAATAACACATTTCCTATTTTTCTACAAAGTAAATGAACATTGTTTTTCACTCACAGCATTTGTGAAAAGTCTTTTTTTACCTGAAATTTGCATATTCCTCTGCTTGTCGTTTCCACGGGCAGCTCTGTATGTTTGTGATGATCTGAAGATAATCATCCTCTGAATATCTAAAAGTTAAATGTTGATGCAATTAGAAAATAAAGATCTCACATAGTGTTTCCTTAGAGGACACTTTTATAATCTATTCCTTTTAGCCTCTACATTTTCTGAAATAAAAAATAATTAAATACCATACTCATTTCAAAACATCTAGGAACCTACAAATTGCAACTAATTATTATGTTGGTTTAGGTATGTGAATTGCACATCAAGTCTAGTATCACAGACTGTGATAGCACGCCAACTCACACATGGGTCTTATAGTCATTTCATCTTAACTTTAACTCACTGAAAAATATATACATTATAGATGTTTATCATAAGTATGTAATATTTATTCAGACTCTAAGTTGATAGATGTACCTTGGGATGTATAGTTAAAACTTCCCCAAAATAATTATCTTAAGTTTTAGTTTTGAACAGTATATTAAAAAGGCAGATTGGGCTAACGTAAGATACAGACACACACACACACACACACACACACACACACACACACACAGAAAAGAGAGAGAGAAATCTATAGGCACAGTGGTACTGTTTGAGGAGCATGGAACAGGATCTCAGTCTCCAATAGGATCTCCTTATCTGAAATTCCAACATTAAATATTAATTCCTAAAGCATAGACTACTGCTTAGTCTTGAAGGGTGCTCATCTGAAATGCAAATATCCTTTTGTGTGAGTAAATCCTTAAATGTTGTTTCAATTAATCCCTTAGTCATTCATTTCCAACAATTAGAGAGTCTGTGCAACAATGAAATAGAGTATATGTTGGTGAGGTGATGGGGAAGGGAAGACATAGCCTTGTCTTGGAAAATTACTCCCATGCCCACATGAAGAAAATGAAAATTTTCTAATGTTCTTTCTCTATCTCCTTCCTTCCTCCCTTCCCTTCCCTTCCCTTCCCTTCCCTTCCCTTCTCTTCTCTTCTCTTTTCTTTCATACCGAGGATTGAACCCAGGGCATTCCACCTCCAAGCTACACTCCCAGCCCTTTTTATATTTATTTATTTATTTATTATTTATTTATTTATTTATTTATTTATTATTTTTATTTTTTGCAGAACTGGGGATTGAACCCAGGGGCATTTTACCTCTGAACTACACCCCCAGCCCTATTTTTTATTCTTTATTTTGAAACAGGGTCTCACTAAGTTACGGAGGCCTCACTAAGTAACAGGCTGGCCGCGAACCTGGATCCTCTGGTCTCAGCCTCCCAAGTACTGGGATTACAAGCATGCACCACCACACCCGGCTTATTTTTTATTTTGAACAAGGGTCTTGCTAGGTTGCTGATGCTGGCCTCAAACCGAAGAGTCTCCTGTTTCGGCCTCCCAAGTATTAAGATTACAGGTATGTACCACCATACCCAGCTCTAAGGTTTATTTCTTTTCTTTTCTTTCTTTTTTTATTTTTTGTTTCTTATAGGGAGTAAATGTAGTCAACCAAGCAACTCGTTTGTCCCTAAAATTTACCTTCCTCTTAGGTTTCTCTCCATTCAATGATTACCAACATAAATAAAAAACATTTTCCCTCGGATCTTACTGATCCAGCTGAGAAAAGCTGAAAAACTTGAGTTTGTTAAATACCAAAGGAGAAGCAAAGCAAAGAGCTACCATTGGAAGGATTAAAAATAGTTATATAGCACACAGGCTTCCAACCATTACAGATTTAGCTCACTCCCATCGGCCCTAGGACTTATCTTAGTACACAAAATTATCTTGCAAGATCTGTGCACTGACCCCAAAATTTTGCCTAGAGGTGATACATCCTGGCGAACATTTCCTGTCTCCATATGGTAGATGACACTCAAGGATCCTTTGAAAGTAATTGTTAAACCCAAAAAGAAGAAACTCACATTTGGCAACCTACCCCAAGCTTTGTCAATTCTGGCTCTTTAAGAGAGACATAAGATCATAACTTCTCTCATGTCTGGAGAAATTTAGTCTTCCACCAGGGCTTGACTTCAAATCTTTTGGTAATATTGGCGAGTCAACAATCAGAGGACTGATTGTATGTGTACAAGGGTCCATGAACCAAAGTAATGATAGAATGTTCTATCAGAAAGCTCAACTGAAGAGACAGTGTAAAGGGAGGGGCCAAATACAAATATCCTCTCTAGTTAAATCAGTGAGAAATTACAATTGTGTTTGTCATCAAGTTAAACTATGACATGAAATTAAGTGGAAAGCTATCAGCCCACCATGAAACTAAATGTGCCAGAGTTTAAATTTTTATTTAAATATTATTTATTACATGAAAAAGAAATTAAATTTCTCATGATGTATAAGATAATAAAATTAATGAACTTGAAGATTTAGCAATAGAAAATATTGAAAATTAAGAACAAGGAAAAAAGACAGAATAAAAAATGAACAGAGAATCAGTCATTTGTGAGACAATCCCAAATGGCCTAGTATCTGTGTAATTACAATCCTAATGAGAGTGAACACAAATAAGTATTTGAAGAAATCATGGTAGACTTTTCCCCAAAATGTAATGAAAACTGAATTCAGAGATCTAAGAAGCTAAATAAACCCAAAGCACATAAAAAAAGAACTAAAGTGAGACACATAGTAATACAATTCTTAAAACCAGTAATAAAGAGAAAATCTTAAAAGTAATTCGAGGAAAAATATATTTCCTCTAATAAGTTAGAAGAAATACATGTTATGTCTTTCTTAAAAAAACAAAGAATGACAGAAGACTTCTCGTGGGAAACAATGCAAGCTGGAAGGTAGTGGAACAATAACAGTAAAACACAGAATGGGATTTGTGGGAAATTGTCATTCTAGATTTTTTTCTTTTCTTTTTTATCGGTACTGGGAATTGAACCCAAAAGCATTCTGCCTCCGAGCTACACCCCCAGCCCTGTTTTTTATTCTTTATTTTTGAAACAGGGTCTCACTAAGTTGCAGCAGGCCTCACTAAATAGCTGAGGCTGGCTGTGAACCTGTGATCTTCCTGTCTCAGCCTCCCACATACTAGGATTACAAGCACATGCCACCATGCCGGGTGCCATCCTAGAATTTTATACTCAGGAAATCTTTCAAAAAATGAAGGTAAAATAAGGACTTTGTCAGACATACAAAAACCAAAAGAATTCATAACTAGCAGACCTGCAATACAGGCACTGTTAAAGAAGTCCTTTAGGCAGAAGAAAAATGAAATCGGATTAGAATCTGGATTGGAAGAAAGTAGTAAAGAGCACTGAGAATAAAATGTGTAAACATAGATGAAAAATTTTTATTTTTCTAAGTATCTTTAAAAGATGACGGGACAGTTTAAAGTGAATATAATAATGCTATATCGGGGGTTATAGTATATGTAAAAATAAATATATGACAACTATGGTCAGAGGCCAAAAGGCAGGAGGTGAGGAAGAAGGAGCAGGAATAGAAGTGGTATAGATCACTTGAAAGTAGAAGGCAATAAGAAAAAGATATGTACTCTAAAGCACTTGTTTTTACAAGTGTTTGTAAAAACAAACACAACCATAAAAGTGTAATCATAGGAGTACTCAATCCAAAGGAAAGCAGAAAAAGAGGAAGAAGCAGAGAATAGACAAATAAAAAACAAATTGCAAGATAGCAGATTTAAACCCAATCACATGAATAATCTCATTAAATAAAAATGAACTAGACATACCAATTAAAAGACAGAAAATGTTAGACTGGATTTTTTAAAGCAACCAATTGTGTATTATACAAAAAACCAACTACATATAAATAAGCAAGTAAGTTGAAAGTAAAAGGATGGAAAAAGATGTACCACACAAATAATTAAAACAAAGCTGGAGGGCGATATGCATAGTAGATTCTGAGCAAGAATATTGCCATGAAAAAGCACCATGAAAAGCTAGGGTAAGATCAGAAATCAATAAAATAACAAGGAAAGAATCAATGAAGTCAAAAGTCGGTTCATTCAAAACATCAATAAACTAGATAAGCCTCTTGTCACCCTGTTCAAGAAAAGTGAGAGGAGATACAAATGACCAATGTCAGGAAAGAGAGAAGGTGTAGTGCAATGGTCCGAAAGGTACGATAATAGTATAATAACTTCATGCAAAAAATTATGACTCACTTGAATGCAAAGGATGTAATTATTGAAAGACACAAACTACCAAAGCTCACTTAAGAAGAAATCAATACATGAAAAGTCCCATAGTTATTATAGAATTGTAATTAAAATCCTTTCCACAAAGAAAACACCAGGCCAAATGGCTTCACTAGAGAATTTTATCAAACACATAAGGAAAATTTATATCAAGTCTACACAAACTCTTCTAGAAAATTAAAAGGGTGGGGGCATCTCCCAACTCACTCCATGAAAACAATGTAACTCTGATACCAAAACCAGGAAAAAAAACATTAAAAGAAAGAGAGAAAATTACAACTGTTCCTTATAAGCATGGATGCAAAACTCCTCAATATATTGTCAAATTGAATCCAATGATAAAAAATAGGATAAAATTCCACGACCAAGTGGAGTGTATATTAAGAATGGAAAGTTGGTTTATTAGAATATCAATATTCTAATTGGTCTATTAAAGTATCAAAACAACTCACCATTTAACATAGTAACAAAGAAACATCAAATAAAAATCTCAATACATTAAAGAAAAAAGCATTTGGCCCAATCTGACATAGATCCATAACAAAAACTCTCAGGAAATTCAACATGGAAAGGAGTTTTCACAGTTTTATGAAGGGCATTTATGAAACAACCTACAGCTAAAATCATACTTCATCATAAAGACAATGCTTTCTCCCTAAAATCAGGAACACAGAAGGATGTTTACTCTTACCACCTGTGTTCTACACTTGTACTAGAGGTCCAACAAGTGCAATAAAGTAAGGAAAAGAAGCTGGGCGTGGTGGTACACGCTTGTAATCCCAGTACTTTGGGAGGCGGAGACCGGAGGATCCCGGTTCACGGCCAGCCTCAGCTCTCTCTCTCTCTCTCCCTGTCTCTCTCTCTCTCTCTCTCTCTACTTAGTGAGGCCCTCCGCAACTTCGTGAGACCCGGTTTCAAAATAAAGTATAAAAAAATAGGGCCGGGGGTGTAGCACAGAGGTAGAACACCCCTGGGTTCAATCCCCGGTACCACAAAAAAAAAAAAGTAAGAAAAAGAAATAAACCCACCCAGACTAAAAAAGAGGAAGTAAAATTGTCTTTATTCAGAAATGACATAATCATCTGCAAAATCTACAAAAAAGCTACAAGAACTAATAATAATTTGGTAAATTTGCAGGATACAAAGTCAATGTACTAAAACAATTCTATTTCTATATACTGACAAGAAATAATTGGAACTAAAATTAACATTTCCATTTATGTAAAATATATGAAATACATAGGAATAAATTGATAAGAGAAATCAGTGAATTAAATAATGGAGCCATCCAGGTACAGTGGTACACGCCTGTAATCCCAGTAATTGGGAGGCTGAAACAGGAGGGTCATAGGTCACTGTACTCATCTTCCTCTTTGAGCTCCTACAATAGTGAACAATGTAAAATTTGCTGAACACTTCACACAAGAACTAGAGAAAGAGCCAAGCGTGGTGGCATACGCCTTGAATCCCAGTACTTGGAATGCTGAGACAGGATTGCAGGTTTGAGGCCAGCCTCGGCAACTTAGTGAGACCCTGTTTCAAAATAAAAAGGACTGGGGTATAGCTTGGAGGTGGAATGCCCCTGGGTTCAATCCCCAGTACCAAAAGAAAAAGAAAAAAAAGTAAAAAGAAATAAAGGGTGAGGAGTGGTGGCACATGCCTGTAATCCCAGTACTTGGGAGGCTGAGAAAGGAGGTTCCCAGGTTCGAGGCCAGCCTCAGCAACTTAACGAGGCCATCCACAACTTAGTGAGACTCTGTTTCAAAATAAAAAATAAAATATGGCTGGGGGTGTAGCTCAGAGGTAGAATTCCCCAGGTTAAATCCCCAGTATCACATACACACATACCAAAAAAAAAAAAAATAGAGAAAGGGCTTATGTTGCTATGTGGTCTCAACATAAAAACCTCTGCAACTTAAAAACAGGATACAAGTTATGCCTATCTCTTTTTGACTGACTCTGGGACTTGAGTGTAATCTCCTTTCCAACCCTCTCTGTTGGCATAGGGTGGGCATGGACAACCTCTCTCCCTTCCTCTCTCATCAGTGTGCTAGAGTTGGCTCACACAAGCTGGTGGGAACTGATTGCTAAACTTTCAGGAATGTTGTAAGTAGGTTGATAAAACATTGGTAAATTGAAATTGGCCAGGGTGGGAGTATTTACACTGTAAGAATAGGCAGATGTGACAAGTGAGGACTATCTGCCCAAGCTGGTTATTAAACTTGCATGAGTTTCTTGCTGCTCCTACATCTCTCCACTTCAATTGTGCAATGCTGGCCTGACACACAATTGTTTCCTATGGTTTGAGCCTTACTGAGGCTTGCCACGGAGGCCAGGAGAGACTTTGCTGCCACACCTGACTCATCAACCAAGACCAATCCAAAGTGGTCCAAAATTATCAAAATTATTAAACAAATTACCATATAGGATCCAAACAGCGACTATTACTATGGGAAATTAGAGGCAACTTTATTTCCACCAAGATTGTGTGCAAATGCTCTTGAGTTTTTATACTTGGACTTGCTTGAAAACAGAGTTGGTGCCATTTTGAAGTTATTCTTGCCTGTATAAGTTTAGTGTGGAACAGTAAAATTGTCATCCATTGTCAACGAGAATAGAGGTACACTGTAAAAAGTTTGCACAGTCTTTAAATAAAACATGTTGTAGTGACGTATGTCCCCCAGTAAATTGTAGCTGGTTCCAATTGAACTCAATATTGAAAGATGTCAATCATGATGCATCTAATTTTACTGGTAAAGTAGCTGCATAAACTGGTTTTTGACTTTATAGTCATTGACATTAAAGCCATGTAAGCAAGTTATAGCAGATGCAACTATTAAAAAGAAAAAAACTATGAATAGTATATATAGTATAAAGAAAAATATATTCCTTTCCATTTTATAATTGGGAGACGGTACTCAAAATACTCCTTTGAGATGGCTGCATTCAAAGACTCTTGATGTCCCATCTAGAAATGAAGCATTATATTCTGATATTATAAAGGGGAAGACTAAAAAGTGTGGAATATCATAGGGAGTTATCTTTTGCTAAATGCTTACTCTTTTCTGCTGAAAAATAAATCACCTGTCTTGGAAAATTAAGATTGCCACAGTACCATCATGATTATAATGTGGCATATGGCTGTGGTAGAAGACTGAAGGAAAAAAGTGCCACGGGTTTCTCTAAGTGTGGGCCAATCTGTGGGATAAATGTGTCTCTCCAAAAGCTGCCTGTTGAGTAAAATACTCTACATCACAGCACACTTTCTGCTCATTCACATTTGCAGGGGGTGGTTTTTAGTTTATAAAGCCCAACCCCACCCTGAAATCTTAGGAGGCACCTCCACTTATGACATTACTTCGATTTTTATGGATGACAAAATGAAAAGTCCCAGGCAGGTAAACAGGTTGCTCAATATGACATTGTAAGTGATGAGCTAAGAATTAAGCTCGTGTCTTGATTCACAGCCTGGCTCTCTTCCCAATACATCATGCGACATCTCATCTATGTTCATAATGAAACTGAAAATTAATCCCATCAGAAACGTTTTCTGGTCCCAAGACATACAATAAATCACACTAAATAATGTAGCAAGTTGTCAAAAGAATAAATAATGTCTATTTAAATCATTATTAATAGTACTCGAAATGAGATAAATTATAAATAAGATACTAACTGATACTAAGCAAATAGCATATTAAATGTTTAAATATTTTCCCAGAAATGTCCCTTTTAAAGATGAAGATTCAGATGCTGAGACTCATTTTATCTCAATTAATATACAAATAGGGCATTTAAATGCTCTAATTTATGGTTAATTAATTGAGCATTAAATATTTATTGGCTACTTATTAGGTGCCTCCAAGTTATCTTGGGGAGATTCATTTATTAGTTTCATTCAATCAGCTGACACACTAATTTAGTTTCTTATAACATCTCTTTGTGATGCAAGCCAACCTCTTCTGTCCATTGAAATGAATGGGGACAACCCAGTAATATTAAGTCGGCAGGTTTCTGCATGGTGCTCTGTGTAGATCAAAAAGTCTTTTGCAGCTGCTACCAAGCCCCTGAAGAGCTCAGCTCTACATGACAATAAATTTTGCAAATGAATATAAACTTACCAGATTTTCAATCAATATTTCCAGTCATTTTCTCTGGATAATACATTTATTTGTTTATTTATTTATTTATTCATTTATTTATTTGTTTATTTATTTATTGTGGTGCTAGAGGTTGGATCTAGGGTCATTCTACCTTCTAGCGAAACCCCCAGCTCTAATTTTTTTTAAATTTGGAAACAGGTCCTCACTAAATTGCTAAGGCTGATCTTGAACCTGCGATCCTTCTGTCTCAGCCTCCCAAGTGCTGGGATTACAGGTGTGCAGCACCATGCCTGGACTGCACAATATTTTTAAAGGTATGGCTGCCAAGTATATGAAAGCTGTGATGGTTAATCTGGATTGTCAACTTGGCTGGACTATGAAACACCTAAGATTATGTGACTTTGGATGTGTTGATGGGATGATTGGCTTATGTAATGGCAGATCCAAGGGGAAATCCTACTCTAATTGTGGGCAGCACTGTTTTGATAGGCAAAGGACATGGATAAAAAGAAGAGAAAGCTGTGTGAACTGTGTGTGGTTCTTCCTGAGAAAAGCAGGTCTGCTCTCGGATACCAGCCTTCAGCTCTTTAAACTGGACTTTCACCATCGTTTCTCTGGAGAGTTTCCTGACCTTTCCATCTTGGACTGGGACTGCATGATCCGTCTCTCCTATTCTGAGTCTCCAGCTCATGGACTGCTCAACCAGCTGTTGGTTCCTCTGGCTCTCCACGTGCAGGAGGCCACTTAGGACTACACCGCTTTGAACTGTGAGCTGATTTGATAAATCCCCTTTTACCATATATATATCCTGTAGGTTCTGTTACTCTAGTGAAGCCTGACTGATATAAAAGCTAAACTAAGAGAAGTATATGGCCCAGAGACTGAGTGGAGCCATGCAGTCGTACCAGCATTTCATCCATTTATGGTAGAAGATTTCAAATTCCACTGTTTTTTTAATTCTGCATGATGGTAACTTCTAATTAGAATGTGGTGGGTATTGTCAATGGGCATGGGAGAAAGGCATCTCAGACTTTCATTCTCTTCATAAGGCTTAATGTCCCTCAGATCAGTTAGATAAATACAACAAAGCAGCTTCAGAGATTAATTCCTAAAGACACCAATATACTTCTTCATGGTCCCAGAGAAATCTCCCAAATGCCATACCACGTAATTCAAAAAGTGTCAGACATTGATTTTTTTTAGAAAAAAATACTTTATCTGTCCTACAAAATTAAATTTGAGGGGGTTGGTATTGATTACATAAGACAGGTGCTAGGAAATGCTGTAAGGAGTGACTAATCTTAGCTAACCAAGAGGACTGGGGAGTGGTATAGGACTCTTTTTTTTTTTTGCGGTACCGGGGATTGAACCCAGGGGCTGTCTACCTCCGCGCTATTCCCCCGGCCCTATTTTTTTATACTTTATTTTGAAACCGGGTCTCACAAAGTTGTGGAGGGCCTCACTAAGTAGAGAGAGAGAGAGAGACAGGGAGAGAGAGAGAGAGAGAGAGCGGAGGCTGGCTGCAAACCCAGATCCTCCGGTCTCCGCCTCCTAAAGTACTGGGATTACAAGCGTGTGCCACCATGCCTGGCTTGGTATAGGACTCTTTACAAGGACTGGGGAGTGGTATAGGGAAGGCTGCACAGATTGGTGAAAAGAAGTAGGTAGGGCTAGCAACCAGGTAGAACAGGAGAACTGCTACCATCCCATGTCTACAGGTTACCACGTGAAGAATGGGCCACTGGACATGAACCGTGGTACACAGTAGAAGATGTAGGCATCCCAACCCCAGCCTTACAGAGATCCAGGGGAACAAATATTCCAGACTCCCCCACTCTCCATGCCCTGTCCTTGTCAATTATTCTCACAGGCTAATCCTAACCAGAAGCCGAAGGGTGAGAGAGTTCAACTAAGGTAGTCCAAGGATGTCAGCCTCCAGGAGCACACAGCAAGAAGGAAAAAAGTAGAGAGTACACCTGGATAGTGAGCAAAGAATATACAGCACAAACAAAAATCTATGTCTGGTGCTGTTTCCTGGTATTATTTTGGAGTAAATGCATTTTTCTTCAGTGAACCAGTTTGATACGATGCAAAAATAAAACAGTACCCCACACTGAAACACAAAATGTAGCTGGGCTTGGTGGCGCACACTTGTAGTCCCAGTACTTGGGAGGCTGAGACAGGAGGATCAGGTTCGCAGCCAGCCTCAGCTACTTAGTGAGGTTCTCCACAACTTAGTGAGACCCTGTTTCAAAACAAAGAATAAAAAATAGGGCTGGAAGTATAGCTCAGAGGTAGAATGTCCCTGGATTCAATCCCCAGTACTGCAAAAACAAACAAACAAACAAACAAACAAACAAACAAACATAATTTCCAGTATCTGTAAGTTACTCCTTCACAAATATTTGCAACATGCAAATACATCACCAGGACACGAATAATAAGCAAAGAACTAACCTGTTATTTAAGATTTCATATTTTCTCTTATAATATGACCACTGTCAGATTTCTGAAGATGAAAAAATGATGACCTACTTTTCAAGTTTATAGAAAGACATCTCCAGACACAGGAGGATATTCAGAGATGAAAGTAATAATATATGATCTTATTGTGTCAATTTTTACAAATACCCAATGTATTACAAATTGCCTAAGATCAATAAGTTTAATCACTTGAGTAATCAAGTGATTTGCCATCACTTGAGTAATATATAGTTAGAGTGAGCTACAATAGTGAAGGAGATAGAACACATGATAAGATTTTTCTTTTCCTTTTGCAGTGCTGGAGGTCAAAGCCAGGGCCTTGCGCATGCTAAGCAAGCACTCTACCACTGAGGTACATGCCCGGCCCCTCTTTTTAAACATATACAAGTGGCTATTCACCCTTTCAAATTCTTCTCTCTCACATAGGCAAAGTTGATGCTTCCCTCCTCTGTCTCCCTTGTATCATCTCTATATTTATCACATATACCTACATAATTTATCCTTTTATTTTCATGTATCTATTGAAATAAATATTTATTGGGCATCTGCTATGTATGAGGCACTGATCTGGGCACCGACAATACAGTCAGCTAACATAAAAATCCATGTTCTCATAAATTTCTTATTGTAGTAGGAGATGACAGACAGTAAACCAAGATAAAACACAAATTAATGGCATGTTGAAGTAATAGGTACTTCTATGTACTAAGTAATATGAAGAAATACAAAGCAGGAATGTGGGAAAGAAATAATGTGGAATAGGGTTGCAAATTATGGCCAGGGGAGTCCTCCCTAAGAGGTGATAATTGAGCAAAGATTTATTTAGGTCAGTTTTTGCTTCAGGTATTTGGATGCTCTATTATTAGGTGCATATTTGTTCATAATTGTTATATTTCTGATAGCTCTATCCTTCAGACATTATAAAAGCTCACTATTTCTTAACATTTGTTTTAAAAGTCTATTTTATCTGATATCAGTAGAGCTACCCAAGCTTTCATGTGGTTGCTGTTTGCATGATATGTCTTTTTCTATCTTTTTATTTGTTTTATCCTTGAATCTAATGAGTATTCTACAGACAACACAGAATTAGAGCATGTCTTTTTTTTTTTTTTTTGGTACTGGAGATTGAACCCAGGGGCATTCTACCTCTGAGCTACACCCCATCTCTATTTTATTTTTTATTTTGAAACAGGGTCTCACTAAGTTGCTGAGGCTGACTTTAAACCCATGATCTTCCTATCTCAGCCTCCCACATACTGAGATTACAAGCGTGTGCCACCACACCCGGCTAGTCTGACAATATCATATCTAGTCTGACAATATCTGCCTTATGATTGGGTGATTTAATTCTTTCAAATTTAATGTTATCATTGATATAGTACGATTTATGTCTATTTTATTTTTGTTTTATATATGTTTCATATATTCCTATATTCTACCTTTACAGCTTTCTTTTTCCTTAAGTGAATTTTTCTAATTAATGTAGAATTTTTTTTTGCAGTACCGGGGATTGAACGCAGGGGCATTCTACCTCCGCGCTACACCCCCGGCCCTATTTTTTATGCTTTATTTTGAAACCGGGCCTCACGAAGTTGCAGAGGGCCTCACTAAGGAGAGAGAGAGAGAGAGAGAGAGAGAGCGAGCTGAGGCTGGCCGCGAACCCGGATTCTCCGGTCTCCGCCTCCCAAAGTACTGGGATTACAAGCATGCGCCACCACGCCCGGCTGTAGAATTTTAATGTCTTTAATAATTTGTAACTATTTTAAGTGGTTACTCTATGATTTACCATATATACCTTAATATCAGAATTAGCTTCATATTTGTTTAGCTTAATTGCACAGATATAAAAAACATTAGTGCTATATAGATCTCCTTCCTTTTCTCTTTTGTGATATTTTTGTTACACATATTACATCTATTAATGTTACAAACCAAACTAGACATTGTTATAAATCTTACTTTGTCATCTCTACTCATTTCCTTAGTACAATGCTGTCTTCCTCCTCCCCACCTCCTTTTTTTCTGTTTTTGGCAAATACATTACACATATATTGGAGGAGAACATTGCCTTTTATTTTGAGTGAAATTGAAAGACATTGGAGCAGGAAAATTATGATCTGACTTACAAAAATGGATCCCTCTGTCTACTTTGCTAAGAGTCGTCTCAAAGAAATCAAGAGGTAAAAGTTGGGGGAGCAATTAAGAGATGTTTGCCATACTCCAGAGATGAAGGTGGCTTGGACCAGAGTGGGACGGGTGGAATTAGTAAGAAATCACCAGATTCTGGATTTGATGTGCTGGTAGCTAATACTACTTAATGACAGAGTAAATATAACAGAGATAAGAGAGGAGTCAATGATAACTCCATGGCTGTAGCCCTAGCGGATGGAAGGACAGACATGCCATAGATTGAAATGGGTAAAAATGCTGGAGCAAAGAGTTTGGGAGGAAATCCAGGAGATCAGTGTAGGACATGCTAGGTTGATGTTTTTGATATGTTTCATATATTCCTATATTCTACCTTTACAGCTTTCTTTTTCCTTAAGTGAATTTTTCTAATTAATGTAGAATTTTAATGTCTTTAATAATTTGTAGTTTGTTTGTTTGTTTGTTTGTTTGATACTGGGGATTGAACCTGGGGGCATTCTACCTCTGAGCTACACCACCAGTCCTATTTTATTTTTATTTTGAAACAGGGTCTCACTAGGTTGTTGAGGCTGTCCTCGAACCAGCGATCCTCCCATCTCAGTCTCCCAAGTACTGGGATTACAGGCATGTGCCATTAATGCTTGGCTCTTTTTATTTTTTTATTTTGAAACATGATCTCACTAAGTTGCTGAGCCTGGCCTCTAACCTGCAATCCTCCTGTCTTGGTATCCCAAGTACTGGGATTACAGTGAGGCACCACCATGCCTGGGTTGACATGCTAGGTTTTAGATCCCTTATGGGCATTCCAGGAAAGTATGAACTGGGCAGAAGTGCATACACATCTGGGAAGAGGTTCACACAGTAGATATAAATTTGGGAATTACCAGTAGGTTGATGGTATTTAAATCTATGAACCTAAAAATTCCTGGAGGGCTGACAATAAAGAGAAAAGAGGCTGAGAATTGAGCTCTGGGGCAAACCAGTGTCAAAAATGAGGGGAGATGAGAGGAATCTGCAATGGAGGATGGGAAGAGAAGCCAGTGTGTTGTAAATATTTCATTATTTGGCTCTCTTAATATATCGGGGGCTGTTTAAAAGTAGAAAGTATGTCTATTGTCATGCTTCTTATGCATGAGTTCTCCATCTGTTTTCAATCATGCATACTTTGAGAAAGTTCTCCAGTGAATCTGAGGCATATCTCCAGGTAAGGACTGAGCATACTCTCCCTATGCCTGTCATAGTGCTGGGCACATAGTACTTGCTATGTATTTCTGACATTCATATTTAGCACATGAGTTGGGAATGGTGGCACATGCCTGTAATCCCAGTACTACTTGAGGGCTGCAAAAGGAGGATGGCAGATTTGAGGCTAGCCATCCATTTGAGGCTAGCCTCAGCAACTTAGCAAGACCCTGTTTAAAAATAAAAAATAAAATTTGGCTGGGGGTATAGCTTAGAGGTAGAATGCCCCTGGGTTCAATCCCTAGTACCAAAACAACAACAACAAAACCTATGACCAGAACATAAATGGCTTCAGATACTAATTTTGAACAATGATAATAATTAGCCATAAGCCATGATCTCACCAAGAAAAACCACATTGATCCTGCAAGCCTGACTTGGAACAAGTCATAATACTATTTTTTTAATCTTTAAACTGCAATTTCTTTAAAAAAAAATAAAATTATTACATTCTCAAAGTAAAAACAAAAAAATGTATATGGATTAGGAGAACTTAAACTATTCCTTCAAGCTCTTGGATTGTGATTATTTTTGTATACTCTTTAAGGTACAGATGATTGCTAAATGACCTTTTAACAGATTTAGTATAACTTTAGTTTTGGTGTAAATGCAAAAAGGGTTGAGAGACTGCTATGATGGTCTCAACATTAGCTCACATGCCTCCCAGCTTAAAATTTTGTATCAGCAAACACAGCACTGATTTGGCTACCAAGAAAAGTTTAAGATTTTTAAAATCTTTAAAAAGATCAGCCAGACTCAGAAAGTCAAGGGTCATATGTTTTCTCTCTAGCAAAAAATAGGAAACAAAAGGAACTTCAGACAAATGAGGAGAGGGACCAGTGAAACAGTGGGAAGGGATTGGGGGAGGGAGGCAGGGAGAGGAAAACGGAGAACCGATGAAACAGTCCAAAAAAGCTATGTCCATATGAAGGTATCAGTACCAATCTCACTAACATATACGAGGGGTGGGGTGGGATCCAGAGGGAAACACACCAAGTGCTGTGTGCATGTGTGTTTGTTTCACTCTGAACCTCACTATGATGTACAATTACAATGCACCAATAAAATTATACGTGTGTGTATATAAATGTATGTACATATGTATGTATGTATGTAATGTATTGTGTTGGTAGAATTGGCCATTTGGTATTAACTTCTTTTTTTCTGGCCTTAATGCCTCCATCAATGAAAGGAAGGAGTGCTAGATTTTGGAGCCTGTAAAAGCTGACCAGAAAAGGCAAGTTTAAAAAGTCAGAGGTAAAGCAGACAGACAAAAGTGTATGCATCACTTTAAAAACCAATTAAGGTACCATGGTTTGACAGCTGAATAGGAACAAGTCATCTATCATTCTAGGCCAAAAAGATCTTGCAAATGACCAAAAACCCTTCTTCCTGGCAGACAACTTGAAATTTAGGAATCCTTGCTTTGTTAGCAGGCTGTCAAGTGACATGCTCGGGCTCGGGCTTTTGAAGTTGGATCTGCCATAATTTACACCTCCTCTCTTCATGCAGGGATTCAGGTCACGTTGTTCTTTCCAGGATAATAAAGAAGGAGGAATATCTAGGGCCAGTCTTCAACTCACTAGCATCTTTATGCTGCCCCATGAAGATGATATCTTACAGAGGATTCTATTGTTGCCAGCCCTTTGAAATGCAACTGCATGAAACAGCTCCTCAAGGAGCGCACAGGCAGTGTGTGGTTCAAGCCACACGTAGGCAGGGCAAGGCAGGTGTTCTAAATCTTTTTATTTTTTGTGGTACTGGGGGTGGAACTGAGGGGCATTCTACCTCTGAGCTACACCCATAGTCCTAGTTTATTTTTTATTTTGAAACAGGGTCTCACTAAGTTGCTGAGAACCTTGCTAAATTGCTAAAGATGGCTGCGAAACTGTGATCATTCTGATTCAGCCTCCCAAGTACTGGGGTTACAGGTGTGTGCCACTATACCTGGTTTCTGATGTTCCCATACTTAATTCTGAGTATGTCCATCTTCCTCCCCAAAGCTATCTGAATACAAGTGAGCCTTTTCATACCCTCTCAATTTTGCTGAAAGTTATAGGGTAGTGGCTTACACTCTGTTCCAGAGAAGACCCCTAAATCCTTTCACTAGAGATACTATTTAAACTGCTCAAGGGTTCAAAAATCATACAAGATTGTTGTTGTTTAAAAAATGCTTCTTTCAGCTGGACATGGTGGCACAAGTTTGTAATCCCAGTACTTGGGAGACTGAGACAGGAGGATCGCAGGTTCGTGGCCAGCCTCAGCTACTTAGTGAGGCCCTCCACGACTTAGTGAGACCCTGTTTCAAAATAAATAATCAAAAATAGGGCTGGGGGTGGAGCTTGGAGGTAGAATGCCCCTGGGCTCAATCCCCAGTACCGCAGGAAAAAAAAAAAAGCTTCTTCTCACTTTAAGAGACACCTTTGGAGCCTATAATCAATAAGATGATCAGGGTGGTACTGTTATTATAGTGGGGGGAGGGTTGTTGGGGATTGAACCCAGGGGTATTCTACCTCCAAGCTACACCCCCCCCAGTCCTATTTTATTTCTTTAGGTGGAAACAGGATCTCACTAAGTTGCTGAGGCTGGCTTCAAACCTGCAATCCTCCTATCTCAGCCGCCCAAGTACTGGGATTATAGGCATGCACTACCACGCTTGGCCCATTATTTAATATATACGTGGCAGAGATGTCTGGTTGTGCACTGCTTATTGGCGCTTCCTTTCCATAGCATAAGGTTGTTGCTGTGAGCACCTGCCCAGCCAGGCACTGCATTCCCCAACACCAACCCTACATTAACTTCACTCACATTCTATTGACCAAAACCAGTCACATGACCCCCAACACACAGAAGCAGCACACCCAGCCAATGGAATGTGAGTGGAGTGACTAGTTGTATGAGTCCCCTCCAGGCTGCGTGGAGGACAGGCTTTCACTCCATCTTCCCTTGAGCAGCAGGCCTGCACATCACCTGTGGAAGGCGGCTACAGTGCTGGAAGAAATGAGTCAGGATCCCTGCGTCAATGCCTGGGGAACAGACACCCAAGAGAGTTGCCTGGTCAAGAAGGAATATCGAACATTGCCTGGGAGAGAGTGCAAGTTTGTATTAACACAAGGGGTTTTGAAAGATTTTGTTAGAATAGTTCATCTACATTGACCAAATAGCAGAAGATGAACAAATATGTTTTCTTGGGATCCCAGATTCTTGGAATCATGGAAGAGAGCCAAGGAAGCTCAGCACCTGCTATACTTTGGATCTTTATTTTCAGAGACAAAGACAGAGGTTGATTTAGGAAAGGGGGGGATATACATTCAAGGGAGAACACAGGCCACCTCAAGAGTGAGAGACCCTTTGGGAGTGCAGGACTCTTCCTTTTGAGGGGACTTTTGTGATGGGTGGGCAGGAGGATGTGAGGATGACCTCAGTCTCATCCCATAGTCACATGGTGGTTTATGGTGTTCCTGGTCCTGATCTGCGCTGTCTTATCATTCAAGAACAAGCAACAGTGTTGAGATTGCTCTCTTGAGCAGTGCCCAAGGAGACTACTCTTTTGTGTGACCTGATGTCTGAGAAACAGACACCACCCTAAGGATGGTCCACAGTGCTCAGTCTCTTGTAAACTCCTCAGGGACTTTGGGTCTAACAGGCCTTGTCACAGGCTTCCATGTTAAAGTTACATTTTCCTGTTCTTCCTTATGTCTTCATTCTACCTATTCATTTACTATGTCCTCCAAAGGCCCAGGTGTTAAAGGCTTGGTCTCCAGTTTGGCACTACTGGGAGGTGGTAGAACTTTGGAGGTGGGACCTAGCGGGAGGTTTTAGGTCCTTGGGGGTGTACCCTCAGAGAGGACTGCAGAACCCAGGTCTCCTTTTCTTTTGTATTTGCAGTAATGAAGTGAACAGTTTTGTTTTGCCATATGCCCCCACCATGCTGAGCTGTCCCCATAACAGAGACCTAAAAGTAATGTGTCTGTCCAAACCGGGCCAGGAATCTCCCAAACTATGAGATAAAATAAACTTCTCTTTATAAGTCGGTTTATCTCAGGTATTTGTTACATTAATGGGAAACTGACTAACCCCAGAGGGGGAAATGAGTTCATTTCCTGGGTCAGCACCTCTGAATATCTGTTCCTAGAAAAATCACTTCAGAGGAGGAAGATCCAAGATGGTGACGGAATAGGGGCCCCTAAACGACCCTGTCCCAAAATTGCCTCAGGGACTCAGAACTGAACAACATATCACATCCAAAGAAGAACTAAAACCCAATATCCAGTAACCTGAGTACGACTACACAGACACAGAGTTTACCAGCTACAGAATCCCACAAAAAACTACAAGCCCGTTTCGGCAGGACCAGAAAGGAACCATTTTCCCTGGGACACTACGGCTGGGGCTAATAGCCCTCCATCTCCATCAGCAAATTGGGACAAGGAACTGGAGAAGAATTCTGTGAGTGCTGGGACCATTCCAACAGCAGATCGTGAATACCCCTCAAGGGCTGCCCTAGCATGGGCTCCTGCCAGAGCCACGCACCTCCCCCCCACCCCCAGACTGGCGCTATGAGCCCGCGAGATTCCCAACACAAGAACCTTGTAGCCTGGGCACCCTCCAGAGCTGCCACCCAAGTCCCAGAGCTGAGTGCCTTCCTCAGCCCGCGGGTGATCCCCAACATTCGTACCTAGGGCCTGGTCACTCTCCGACACTGTCACCGGAGCCTCCGAGCTGCGCGCCTCCCCTGGCCATGCGCGTATCCCCAACATCTGCGCCCTGTAGCCTGGGCACCCTCTGGTGCTGCGCCCCAAGCCCTGGAGCCCCCACGCCTCCCTCGGGCCCGGGCACGATCCTGGACAACTGCGCCTCGAGCCCCACTTCCTGCGCTACCTTCTGAGCGTCGCAGCCCGCGTGATCCCCAACACCAACCCCTTGGAGACTGGACACCATCTGGCGCAGCCACCAGATGCTGGGAGCCCAGGTGCCTCTCCCAGGCAGCACGATCCCCAACACCATGCCTGGGAGTGCACCTCACATGCCTCAAACCCAGCGCTGGTGCCCACGTGTCCCCCCTCACACACTGTGACCCGGTCAGCCTGTAGCAAAGAGACCCAATTGGGTCTCCAGGGACCAACATGAAGCCTTACACACAGAAAGGAAGAAGATGTGGAAGCAACAGAAACACAAAATTGAAAACACCAAAACTACAAGAATGAGGAATAGTGAGGAAAGAAGAAACACAAGCCATCAACAAGTGAGATCACTGATAATGATCTTCAGGAAATGCAAGATGGAGAATTCTAAATTTTGATCTTCAGAATGATGAAAGGCCTCAAAGAAAGCATACAGGAGATGAAGGAGGAAATCTAGGCTCTAAGAAAGAATCAGAAAGGAACTTTGAATGAAATGAAGGAGTCAATAAACGAATTGAAGAATGCAATAGAAACCAATTCTAGCAGGCTCGACCACATAGAAAAAAGGGTATCACTCCTGGAAGACAGTTCATTCAAAACTGAAAACACAGTCCAAAGATATACAGAAGATATTACAACAACACACTCTGACCATCCATGAAATACCAGACAATTCAAGACATCCTAATCAAAGGATAAAAGGCACTGAAGAAGGTACAGAAGCACAGACCAAGGGCATCAGAAACCTCTTCACAGAAATAATTTCAGAGAATTATCCAAACATAGAAAAAGACTTGGACATTCACATACAGGAGACATATAGAACACCGTTAAGACAGGACCAAAGAAGGACCTCCCCACACCATGTAATAATTAAAATGACTAACACAGAGGCCAAAGAAAGAATCTTAAAAGCAGCAAGAACAAAAGAACAGGTGACATACAGGGGCAAAACAATAAAAATCACCCCAGACTTCTCAACCCAAGTCAGGAATTCCAGGAGGGATTGGTATGAAGTACTCCGGACCCTGGAAGAAAACAACTTCCAATCAAGACTGATATATCCAGCAAAGCTATCATTCAAAATTGATGGAGAAATAAAAACATTCCAAGATAAGCAAACACTTAAAGAATTCCTGAGGACCAAGCCAACACTAGAGAAAATCCTAAAAGAAATAAATCACAAAGAAGGAAAAACAAGCAATTTCCAGAACCAGAGGAGAGGTGAACTCCACCAGGTGGGCAACTAAACAAGGAGATTTATCACTACATCAAACAGAAAAGAGAACTCAAAATGATAGGAAACAAAAATCATATCTCAAAAATAACATTGAATGTCAAAGGACTCAACTCTCCAATTAAAAGTCATAGACTGGCAATGTGGATTAAAAAACATAACCCAACTATATGCTGCTTACAAGAAACTCACCTTCTAGCCAAAGATACTCATATGCTAAAGGTGAAAGGATAAAAAAAGATATACCATGGAAAAGGAGATTGAAAACAAGCAGAGGTGGCAACGCTAATATCTGACAAAACAGACTTTAAGCTAAAACACATCAGAAGAGACAAAGTGGGACACTTCTTACTAATAAAAGGAGCAATCCCACAAGAAGATATAATGATAGTAAACATGTATGCCCCAAATGTGGGCGCACCTACATTCATAAAACAAAGTCTTCGGAACATCAGGTCCCAAATAAACCCAAAGACAATAACATTGGAAGACTTCAACACACCACTCACGCCACTAGATCGATCCTCTGGACAAAAGATGAATAAAGATTCTTCAGACCTAAGGAAAACTATAGACTGAATGGATCTAATAGACACATACAGATTATTTCAACCAGCAACACCTGAATATACATTCTTCTCAGCTGCTCATGGAACATTCTCCAAAATAGATCACATCCTGGGCCACAAAGCAAGCACCAGCAAATTTAAAAGATGTTATATAATTCCTTGCATCTTCTCAGATCACAACAGAATAAAACTGGAAATTAACAACAGGAAGACCAAAAGTAATCACATAAGTACATGGACACTGAATGATACACTTCTGAACGAGGTGTGGATCAGAAAATAAATAAGGGGAGAAATTTAAAAATTCCTGGAATTAAAGGAAAATAGAGATGCAATGTACCAAAATCTATGGAACACTTTGAAGGCAGTGTTAAGAGGAAAATTTATAGCTCTGAGTGCCCACATAAGAAAAACAGAAAGCCTCCAAATAAACGACCTAATGATACACCTCAAGGATCTTGAAAAACAGGAACAGTCGAAACCCAAAGCCAGTAGAAGGGAGGAGATAACTAAAATCAGAGCAGAAATCAATGAAATAGAGAATAAAAAAAATACAAAGAATCAACAAAAGAAGCTGATTCTTTGAAAAGATTAACAAGATTGACAAACCACTAGCTAACCTAACCATAAGAAGGAGAGAATCAACCCAAATTACCAAAATCAGAAATGAAAAAGGAGACATCACCACAGATAGTGGAGAAATCCAGAGGATCATCAGAAACTACTTTGAAAACTTATATTCCAATAAAATGAAAACATGGAAGAGATAGAAAGATGTCTAGACACATACAACCTACCTAAATTGAACCGTGAGGATATAGAAAATCTGAATCAACCAATAGCAAGTACAGACATAGAAAGAGCAATAAAAAGCCTGCCATCGCAGAAGAGCCCAGGTCCAGATGGTTTTCCAGCTGAATTCTATAAAACCTTTACAGAAAAACTAAACCCAATATTTCACAAGTTATTCCATGAAATTGAAAAAGATGGAATTCTTCTAAATTCCTTCTATGAGGCTAGCATCACATTAATACCAGAGCCAAATAAAGATACCTCAAGAAAAGAAAATTACAGACCAATATCATTGATGAACATAGATGCAAAAATTCTAAACAAAATACTAGCCATGCACATTCAAAACCATATTGAGAAAATTGTACACCATGACCAAGTTGGTTTCATCCCAGGAAAGCAAGGCTGGTTCAACATACGCAAAACAATACATGTTATTCACCACATAAATCGAACTAAAAACAAGAATCACATGTTCATTTCAATAGATACTGAAAAAGCATTTGACAAAATCCAACACCCATTCATGTTAAGAACTCTACAGAAAACCAGAATAGAAGGAACATAACTCAGCATCATTAAGTCAGTATATGAGAACCCCAAAGCTAACATCATAATGAATGGGGAAAAATTGCCAGAATTCCCCTTAAAATCAGGAACAAGACAAGGATGCCCACTATTACCACTCCTTTTTAATATAGTCCTCAAAACTCTTGCCAGAGCAATAAGACAAGAGAAGGATATCAAAGGAATTCAAATAGGAAAAGAAGAATTGAAATTATCTTTATTTGCAGATGATATGATCCTATATCTAGAAGACCCAAAAAACTCAACCAAAAATCTACTAGAGCTGATTAACAAATTCAGCAAAGTAGCAGGATACAAGATCAACCTAAAAATTCAGTAGCTTTCAAGCCGGGCGTGGTGGCGCACGCTTGTAATCCCAGTACTTTGGGAGGCGGAGACCGGAGGATCCGGGTTTGCGGCCAGCCTCAGCGCATGCGCGCGTGCGCTTTCTCTCTCTCTCTCTCTCTCTCTCTCTCTCTCTCCCTCCCTCCCTCCCTGTCTCTCTCTCTCTCTCTCTCTCTCTCTCTCTCTCTCTCTCTCTCTTTCTCCTTAGT
>PVJS01022515.1:0-30447 GCA_004027185.1 Glis glis
TTGAACGCAGGGGCGTTCTACCTCCGCGCTACGCCCCCGGCCCTATTGTTTATACTTTATTTTGAAACCAGGTCTCACGAAGTTGCGGAGGGCCTCACTAAGGAGAGAAGGAGAGAGAGAGAGAGAGAGAGAGAGAGAGTGAGCTGAGGCTGGCCGCGAACCCGGATCCTCCGGTCTCCGCCTCCCAAAGTACTGGGATTATAAGCGTGCGCCACCACGCCCGGCACTCTTTTTTATACTTTTATTGGTGCGTTGTAATTACACATTATAGTGAGATTCAAAGTGATACAAACATCTATGCACATATCACTTGGTGAACTTCTCTCCACATCCCACCCCCTTCTAATTCCCTCCCATACATTTAGTGAGATTGGTAATGATACCTTCATATATGGACATAACATTATTTGAACTGTTTCTTTCCTCAAAGCTCCTTTTTCCCTGTCCTAAAATTCATATGGAAGAACAAAAGACCCGGAATAGCCAAGACAGTTCTAAGCAATAAGAACCATGCTGGAGGCATCACAATACCTGATTTCAAATGATACAACAGAGCTATAGTAACAAAAACAGCATGGTCTCGGCACATGAGGTTCCTTGACTGACCCCCAGCATTCACATCCTGTTGAATTACTATCCTGAATCCTTATCTCCTATTCTTATCTGAGAGTTGTTATTTTAGGGTTTGGGGATCAGCTGAGCCTGAGTTACAAGGCTGTCAATGACATGGACAATTTGCATTTATAAACCTTGGTTTTCTCAGTATGTGGGGAATATCACTTTGCACTACACAGGAGAATTCCACAGTGATGTAGCAGAGCCTTCCACCTACTTACCCAGCATCTTCTCCAAGACAGACAACAGTGTAGTCTGAATAGGGCCCCTGTCTGTATTATTTTGCTTCAGTTTAACTTTCTTTTGAGGTTTCATGGCAAAAATACATACTTTATTTCTTGCACTTGCTTTACTGCCATTCTCTCTTGTCAATTCCAATATTCATGTTTTCAAGTCATTAGTGATAGTGCATGGACCACTGAGCACAATGCCCGGCACATAGAAACTACTCAACCACCATCAGTTCCCCTCTGAGCAGAAGCTCAGGTCTTATGTTTACAATGTCTTTCTCTCAGGCCTTAACTGCTCACATTTGAACAAGCAGATGAGTCACCTTGAGGAGCACAGCTTTTCCCCCCACATTTGATCTGATGCTTGTATGAAATGCTTTACAAATGGCATCTTTACAAATGGCATCTTGAAGGTTGGTGAGATTCTGCATAGGAGTTGGAATCCCTAAGCCCAGTTGCCTGCTCAGCCAACTCTGAGGCTCCAGAGATATAGTTAGATTTTGAGTCTTGAAGGAATACAAAAGAATGGAGGATTTGGAAGGAATTTTATTGTGTTACCTTTGGAAGATTGGCTTTGGCCATTCTTTATAGAGTTTGGGGCCCAGACCAGTCTTTTGTTCTAGGAAATTTCTCCTACATCTTTCTGTAACTACTAATATTGAATGTTGAAGTCACCTCTGGTCACTCAATAAAGGCTGCTTATGAAACAAAAAGATTATGTTCTTATCAAATTTAGTTTTGTCCTTTACATGTCATTAGTACTATAAAAATTGACATGAAGGTATTTTTCTATTCTTATCAATGGGAAAGTACTAAATTATGAAGTTTCATTTAAATAATGCTAATTCAATACCTGGAGTGTAATATTTTTTATCACTACTCAGGTATTAGTCCATGGGAATTTTGCATCTTGATTTTGGAGAGTAGGAGGTCAGCAGGGAAATATGAAATAAGTAATTCCAATGTATTCAGCAAATGATTTACTGAAGATTAGTTTCTTAACATTACTCTTGCCCTTTTCCATTTATGTTAGAAAATGTTATCCCATTGGAATTTTTATGCAACGCTAGCTATTTAGTCTCAAAGCAAATAGGAAATTTGCTTGTAATTTTGTGCCCTTCGTTTGAATTATTTTTCAACTAGATGGGTTTTCTGAACTCCAAATTTGAGCTTTTTAGTCTGTGTGATTTGCAGGGAGAAGAACTCACTCAGTGCTTCCCCAAATCCTTCCCCGATGGCTGATCCTCACGTAGCGCCCATATGTCAACATATTTCTGAGCGAGGGCTCTACGAAAAGGTGGATACAAAAATTTTCTTTTCATACCAATCTAAACACCAGGTTCTACTAAATGCAAATGTTATGCACATGATTGGAGTGATATCATTTTATTAAAACTCCTCTCGTAATCTACCTCTAAAAGGCCTTCTGTTTCCATTACAGCTAGGTTATTGATGCTAAATAGTTCAGCAAATTGGGTTGTTGAGGCGCATCTGCCATGCATTATTCATTAAGTACGTCTTTCACAAATCATAGCTGTCTGTGACCTAATCCTAGAATCCCAGTAGCGCCACTTCTCGGGGAGTCTGCTTCCTTTGTGAGCCAAGAAATGGAATCACAGGCACATTCGTCAGGGCAACACTTGGTTTCACTGTTGTCTTCGAAATGTAGTGCATGATGGGGAAAAGGTTTAATTAATGCTCTACAGTAATGTGTCTGTTTGTAAAGGAATAATGTACTATAAAATTAAGCTATGTATAGTGAATGTACCTCCTAATGGTGAGGTTGGCATTTTAAGTGATCAGTAAATCACTTAAATATTAAGACTTTCTTGAACAAGGGTAATAAAAGGAGACATTTGGAAATGGTAGATACCGGTACATATAATTATCCACTAAATAAAACATTTTTATTGTGATCACAGTGTTAATCACATTGTAGAATAGCCCGATCAGGAAATGTGAGAAATTATATGTGAATTTTTTCATCTCTGACATGATTAACTTCTACATTAGAATATAAGTCCCAAATATTTAAGCCAGCATTTGGCTTTCCCCAGAGGACAGCCTGCTTTAATTTCCTGAGGCTGAGACAGTATTTGTAAAAACTCCAAAGCGGCTTCTTCCCATAGCTACACTCTTTCTTATTTGGATCAAGGTACCTAGGTGCAGGACTTTTCCCAGTTCCCTGCCTCTGGCTGGTCTTTCCAGCTCCTGGGGCAGAATTTATCCTCAGGTCTTTCCTGTTCTCACCATGATAGGGCTTTCCCACTCCTGGTACCCACAGGCATGATCAGTCTTATGGGGTCTCACTGGCCCCGTTCTTTAGTAAGTAATGTCACATTGCTTAGAAGAAAGAAGTCTGAGGCTGAACAAGAATGCTTAATGTTGTCCAGCTGTCCCCTTAAACTATTTAACATTCTCTCTATGCCCAATCTTCCTTTCTATGGAGGTTACACCCAAGCAAAAAGAATGGACAGGAGTCTGTGCTTTTTTCCTTCAAAGGTACAGGCATTCCCATTTAACTCCTTCTTTCTGGCATAACATGATTTGATGATCAAAACTTTCTACTTTAACTATTTTAAACTACATGCTCCCAAACTCCCAAACCATCACGTGCTTTCCCTGCTCTGCACCACTAATTTAAATTAAAAAGACAGCCCACCTATGATTATGTAGTTATTATTAAAAGCAAACAAAAAACTAGAGCGCTCCAGCCTTAGCATATTACATGTGATTAAGAGTATTTGGCAAAATGGAAGTAGTTTGTACATAAAATGTTAAGCCAATCTCCAAAATGCTCTAGAAAGCATCCATTTATATTTAATCTTTTATACTAGGCTAGTATATATAAGATAGATTGCCAATAGAGGATTTCTAAAACAAAATTGTAAATTCTGAGATGTTGTGCTTATTGGGTTGTGGTGTCTAAATCCCAGATCTCTACTGATGAAAATTTGGCAGGTCGGAAAGTGAGATGAGGGTTTAATGAACAAAATTTAATTTGAGAGATGGAAATGCTGTTCCTCTTAAAGACAGAGAAATTAATGGTCTGGAAGAGGCACAGTCTCCACAGTGGCACCAAGTGATTTCTGTAAAGGGGACGGGAGGGTTTGGCTGGGTGGGGTATATATTAATCATGGCACTGACTGCTGGGGGCTGAGCCCAGCAAACAGAAATTATGAAGGCTTTGTTGTTCCCACCCCAGATCCTTCTGTTTAGTTCATATTGATTGGTGTTCCAGGGCCCAGCAAGGAGGGGCCTTTATTTATTTATTTAATTTGATAATATTAAATAATTATTGCATATTTATTTAATTTGATAAAAACATAATGTAACAAGGACATCTCTTACTGTGGCCTTGAGTCATGAGGACATTACCAGTGGTAAAAGATGGAGACTCTGAGATTTTAGCCAATGGAAAAAGTTTCTCTTATAATCAGTTAATTTTCTGCTCAAAATTCAGATCAAATTTCTCTTTTAATATAAGTGAAAATCTCTGAGAAATATCTCTTGCTGGAATTTAGTTATGAGCCAAAGCTAGTTGCTAGGGGCAACCGGGCCAGAGGCAGTTAATTAATTAACCTCTGTCATTGTGTACAGATAAAGCCACTGAGTCTAGGCTAGAAAGTGACGTGCATGGAGGGAGTGCTTGCTGAAGAACTGTCTCATCTCAGTCGAGTTTTGCCCTTTTCCACCTTGATTTCCCAGTAAGACGCTTTAGTTTCAGAGTTAGAGAGGGAGAAGGATGAAGAGGTAGGGGGTGAACTCAGGAAGCTTATGGAGAAAAGGTCCTCAAAAGAAATATAGTCATGCATTACGTAATGATAGGGATATGTTCTGAGAAATGCACTATTAGGCAATTCCATTGTTTTGGGATCATAGCATGTGTACTTACACTAACGTAGATGGAACAGCCTACTATACACCTAGGCTATATGGTGTAGCTATTGCTCCTAGACTACAAACCTATATCACATGTTACTGTGCCAAATACTGTCAGCAATTATGGCACAATTGAATTCGTGTATCTAAACATTGAAAAGGCGCAATAAAAATGATATAAAGGATAAAAATGATACACTGGTCTAGGATACTTATCATGAATGGAGCCTGCAGGACTGAAAGTTGCTCTGGGTGAGGCTGAGTGAGTGGTGAGTGAATGGGAAGGACTAGGACATCAGTGTCCACTAATAGACTTTAAAAACACTGTACACTGAGGCTACGTTAAATGTATAAAAACATTTTTCTTCAATAATAAAATTAACCTTTGCTTATTGTAGCTTTTTTACTTTATAAACTTTTTAATTTATTAAAACTTTTTGTTTTTTCCTTTTTATACTTTTATTGGTGCATTGTAATTATGTATCATAGTGAGATTCGGTGATATGAAAATATACACATACATCATGTTATAGTTAGATATAAAATGTCCCCTAAAGAGCTTACTTAATGTGTTGAAGCTGATGTAATTGAGTCATGAGGGTTGTAATCCCAGAAGTAGATAAATCCATTATAATAGATTTACCTGGGTGGTACCTGGTAGGGCTGTAGGGTGTGGCTGGGGTGGGTCCCTGGGGGTACAGCCTTGGGGATTATATAAAGGGTTCCTCCTCCCCCTGCTCTCACTCTTGCTTCAGGTCTTCATGATGTGAACACAGCCCATGTGTTCCTCTGCCATGCCCTGAGGTCCACAGCCCCCATCTTCACATAAGAAAATAAATCTTCTCTCCTCTAAGATATGTGGTCAGATATTCAGAGTCTGGCTGCAAGAATGCTGGTGGATACACATCGCTAGGTCTATTTCCCTCTGCATCCCACTCTGCTCCCCCCCCCATAGTGATACCTTTATATATGATCCTATCAGTATTTGAACTCTTTCCTTCCTCAGTCCTCCTTTTTCTCCTTTCTACCTCTTCCCCTTCCACTATTCTACTGGTTTCTCTCCTTATTTATCTGAAGTCCCTTTTATTTCCTATTTTCTCTGTAGCTTTCACAGTGAGAGAAAACATATGACCTTTGACTTTCTGAGACTGGCTGATCTCACTTAGTATAATATTCACTAGTTCCATCCATTTTCCTGCAAAAACACAATTTTATTCTTCTTTATGGCCAAATAAAATTCCATTGGGTATATATACCACATTTTCTTTATTCATTCATCTGTTGACAGACACTTAAGTTGGTTCCATAATTTGGCTATTGTGACTTGGGCTGCAATAAACATGGGTATACATGTGTCACTATAGTGTTCTGACTTTCTTTTGGAATGATACTGGCTGGGTCATATGGTGGTTCCATTCCTAGTCTTTTTGAGGAACCTCCATACTGATATCCATAGTGGTTGTACTAACTTACAATCTCACCCACAGTGTATAAGAGTTCCTATGCCTTTTGACTATTTTGTAATAACACTTCGGTTTAAACTCATATTATACAGCTATACAAAAATACTTTCTTGTATACTTATTTTATGAGCTTTTAAAATATTTAAATTTTCTATTCATTTTTACTTTTAAGTCTTTTTGTTTGAAATCTAAAATACAAGCACACACATTAGCCTGGGCCTACACAGGGTGAGGATCATCAGTATTGTTCTCTTCCACCTCTGCCTCTGGTCCCACTAAAGTTCTTAATGGGCAATGACATGCATGGGACTGTCATCTCCCATGAGCATAATGCCTTTTCCTGGAATACTTCCTGGAGGACCTGCCTGAAGCTCTTCTTGAGAAGGGGTTACTCTTTTCAAAAATATGTCCATGGTGGGTTGCTTGGTTTGCTTTTTTCATCATAGATTTGTGTGTAAGATGATAGTGCACCAGGAACATTCTTCTCTATTAGTGAAAACTTTTTGGTGTTGGGGTCCATGTTTTCTAACATTGAAGGAGCTTGAGGTCTACAAAAGCTTCTGCCAAACCCATCACTGAATTTTCTTTAGGGTTCTTCTTCTGATATCTCCCTTTTTCTTGGATTCCTATTCCAGTTCTGACAACTCATGAATCAGTTTCTTAGGAGCCTCCTGCAGGAGCCCCTTGATGTCATCCCCATCCACACTTAGGGGAAAGTTGTCCCCCATCTCAACCACGGCCTTGTTGATGTTTTACATCATCCTTGTCAAGTCTTTTGCATTCATAGATAAACTTCTTTAGTGTCTTCTTCTAGATGTCACAGCTATACTCCCTGGAGACAGTACCCCAAGACCAAGCAAGTTCTTGATGCAGTCACAGATGATGTAATCCTCCCAGAGCTACATCAATATCTTCTCAATGCCTTCCTCAGTTGAAACAATAGCCTGGGCAGGTTCTTCTCAGATAATAGGTCTGATAATCTACTACAAGTCCTGGATTCACAGGTTGGATCAACTTTGTTTTGGGGATGAAGATCACCAAGAAAAGAAGGATGTGCAGGAACACTGTCAACAATAAGCAAAGTTTTGAAAGGTATAATTTTAGCCAGGTACTGTGGCATACCTGGTGTAAGCCCAGTACTTGGGAGGCTGAGACAGGAGGATCACAGGTCTAAGGCCAGTCTCAGCAACTTAGTGAGACCATGTTTCAAAATAAAAAATAAACTACAGCTGGAGGTGGGTTAGAGGTGTAAGTTAGAGGTAGAATGCCCCTGTGTTAAATCCCCAGTAAACACGCACACACACACACACACACACACATACACACACACACACATGCGCACACAACAACAACAAAAAATTATATTCTCCAAATAGTACTCTTCCATTTGCTTCCATACCAGTTCAAGAGGCAACTTGGAAGAGGAGCTGAGTTACCCATGACTTTTTATTGCTCTTGTAGTACACTGGCAGTGTGTGCTTGCTGATATGTTTGTGGACTCTGGATTCTCCTTGTGGCTGATCTCAAACGGTTTTAATTTGTAGCCTGCTACCTTCTCCCCTGCCCCCATACCAACCCAAGCAAGACTGTTATACTAGCCTTAAAAGCCTCTACTGTGATCCTGCTAATCATATCAGTCCAGAAGCTCAGCAAGAGAAAGTATTTGCTCACTGACACCAGTCTGTAAAGAATGAAAGAGTCTTTTCTTCTTCAAATGCACCAGCACCAGTGCAGGGATGCACAGAAGAATCAGGCAGACATGACGCTAGCAAAGGGAACTAATAAAGCTTGAGTAACCAACCTCAGAAATGGAGATCTATAAACTACCTGAAAAATAATTCAAAATCATCATATTAAAGAAGTTCAATGACATGTAACAGGACAGAGATAACTAGCAGAATCAGAAAAAAATGCATGAACAAAATGAGATGTTTAATAAAGAAATAAAAATCACAAAAAAGAACCAAATAGAAATACTGGGGCTGAAGAATACAATGACAAATAAAAAAAATTCAATAGAGAGCTTCAACAGAAGAATTTAAGAAATTAGCAAACTTGGAGATAGGATATTTATAATAAGCCCATTAGAGGGCTGGGATGTAGCTCAGTGGTAAAGCGCTTGCCTTGTAAGCACAACACCCTGAGTTTGATCCCCAGTTAAAAAAAATGCCCATTAGAGGAACCAAGCCAAAAAAATAATGGAAAAGAATTAAGAAAGCATAAGGAACCTGTGAGGAACTAGTAAGCATATTAATATATGAATTATGGGAGGGGGAAAGAAAGAGAGAGAGAGAGAGAGAGAGAGAGAGAGAGCACACTTATTTAAGGAAACATGGACCTCAAACTTCCCAAATCTTAGGAGGGATATGTACTTCCAGACACATGATGCTAAAAATGAAGAATCCTCTGAGACACATGATAATCAAATTGTCAAAGAGTTCAAGACAAAGAATCTTGAAAGCAGCTGGAGAAGAGATACTTGTCACATACAAGGGAACCATCAATAAGGCTATTAGAAGACTTCTCAGCAGAAACCTTGCAAGCTAGGGGAGAAACATAAAAGTATAAAACTCACTGGTAAAGGTAAATATATATAGTTAAATTCAGAATATTTTAATACCAACATAGTGGTATTTAAATCACTTTTAGCTCTAGTATAAAAGCTAAATGACAAAAGTATTAAAATAACCACAGCTACAATAATTTTTTAATTCATACACAATATAAAATAATGTAAAGTATGACATTAATAACATAAAATGTGTGTATGGGGTGGGAACGGTGGAAGTGTAGTTTATTATGGATTGAGGTTAAGTTGTTGTCAGCTTAAAATAGAAGGCTATAACTGTAAGACATTTTATGTAATACTCATAGTAATCACAAAGAAAAAGTCTCTTTTAGATACACAAAAGATAAACATAAAGAATCAAAGTATAACTGCTGTGGTGTGTCCCCCAAAGGTCCATGTGCTAAAAGCTTGGTCCCCAGGATAACAATGTTGAGCGGTGCTGAAACCTGTAAGAGGTGGGGCCTAGTGGGAGGTGGTTGAGCCTTTAAGCGGATTAATGCCTTTCTATGGAAGTCCCTCCTGAGTGGGTCTTTATAGACAAAACTGGAACCTCCCCTAAATCTCTCTTGCTTCCTTTTTTTAATTGGTGCATTTTAATCATACATCACAATGATGTTCAGAGTGATAGAGACATACATGCACACAGCACTCAGTGAGCGTCCCTCCAACTCCCACCCCCTCCCTCACACTCCCCGAGCATGACATTGAGATTGACAATGATAATTTTGTGTATGTATATCATGTCCATTGAAGCGTTTGCTTCCCATTTTGACGTACGATGCACTCCTGTCATTATGATGCCACTCACCATGAGGCCTTCACCAGAGTGGAGGCAGATCTTTGTGCTTATTCTTGAATCTCCAGAACCATAGGCTAAATAAACCCCCTTTCTTTATCAAGTACCCAGTCTCAGAAATAGCAATCCAAACAATTACAAACAAACAAACAAACAACCCCATCTCACTCCAGTTGGGATGGCAATCATCAAGAACATAAATAATAACAAATGCTGGCGAGGATGTGGGGAAATAGGAACCCCATTACACTGTTGGTAGGTGAGACTGAAAACTAGTATAGCTGCTTTGGAAATCAGTGTGGAGATTTCTCAGAAGATTGGAAATGGAACTACCATATGACCTAATGGTAGCACTCCTGGTAATCTTCCCAAAGGAAATGAAATAAGAATATTATAATGATACTTGCATATACATGTTCATAGCAGCACAATTTACAATAGTCAAATTATGGAACCAGCCTAGATGTCCATCAATGGATGAGTGAATCACAAAACTTTGGTATATACACACAATGTAATTTTACTTATCCATAAAGAAGAACAAAATTATGCCATTTGCAGGAAAATGGATGGAACTCAAGAATATTATACTAAGTGAGTCCCAAAGAATGAGTAGATGTATGTTCTTGCTTATATGTGAAAGCTAGAGAGATATTCAGAAATATGGGAAACATCTGATAGATGAGCAAAGACTCCAGGGAATGCCTGAGGGTGATTAAGGAAGGGAGGGGGATGAAGTCATAAAGAATGCAATAGAATTAATGCTATGAAAGTATACAAAATCATCAATTTCAATCTCAAAGACTTGCGGGCTGAGGGTGAGGGGTGGACCCTTGGGAAGGACAACAAGAACACTCTGTATCTCAATGTGATGTAAAATTATAATGCACCCAATAAAAAAATCAACCTGTCACAAAGGAAGGCAGAAAGAGAAAAAAAAGAAACAAAGGAACTACAAAATAGTAAAAAAATGAACAAAATGGAAATAGTAATTCCTTCCTTATCAATAATTACTTTTAGTATAAATGAATTAATTGCTCCAATCAAAAGACACTCAGTTAATGGAATTACCAAATGAACCAGGAATTCTACTACTGGGTATATATCCAAAGGAAATGAAACTAGTATGTTGAAGAGACATATGTACTTCTATATTCATTGTAGTATTATTCACAATAGCTGGGATATGGATCAACCTGTGTCTATCAACAAATGGATAGATAGAGAAAATGTGTAAATCAAGTGTGATGACACATGCCTATAATCCCAAAGGCTGAGATAGGAGGAGCACAGGTTCAAGGCCAGCCTTGACAATGTAGTGAGTCCCTCAGCAATTTAAGCAAGACCTTAAAATAAAAAGGTCTGGGGATGTAGCTCAGAGGTAGTGTATCTCTGGGTTCAATCCTCAGCACCAAAAAAAAAAAAAAAAGAAACGAAAAAATGTATATATAAACAATGGGATACTACTCAGTTTTAAAACAGAAGGAAATACTGTTACTTCTAAAAACAAAGTTGAATCTGGAGGACATTATGTTAAGTGAAATACGCCAGGAACAGAAAGATAAATACTGTATGATATATCTCAATTGTAAGAGGTATTTAAAAAGTCAAACTCATAGAGAGTAGTGTGGTGCTTACCTGGGGCTGAGAGAAGGAGTGTGTGTGTGTGTGTGTGTGTGTGTGTGTGTGTGTGTGTGAGTGATATGTAGGTCAAAGGGTACAAAATTTCAGATGGGAAGACAGGTTCTGGAAATCTATTGTACTTTATGATGACTTTAGTTAATAATAATGCATTATAACTTGAAAATTTCTAGGAGTAGATTTTAAATTTTCTTAACCCAAATAGTTAAATATGTCAGACAATTGATATAATTTCCTTAATTTAATCATTTTAGAATATATACATATATCAAAATACTGTTGTACACTATAAGTATATCTAAGTTTTGCCAGTTAAAACTGAAAAACGCATTACGGCAAAATGGATATAAAAATAAGTTCCAATGTGATAATTAATCTAATTTGTCAACTTGACTGGATCATGACACACCCAAGATCATGTGACTTTGGGTGTGTAATAGCAGATTAAACAGAAAGTCCTGTCCTAAATGTAGGCAGCAGGGTTCTGATAGGTGCAGGACTTAGATAAAAGAAGGAGAAAGCCGCGTAGAGGCATGCGCGACTCTTTCCGAAGAAAACGCATCTGCCCTCATCAGAGAACGTTGGCCTCCAACTTTGCCATTTCTCTGAAGAGCTTCTTTTTTTTTTTTGCGGTACCGGGGATTGAACCCAGGGGCGTGCTACCTCCGCGCTACACCCCTGGCCCTATTTTTTATACTTTATTTTGAAACTGGGTCTCACGAAGTTGTGGAGGGCCTCACTAAGGAGAGAGAGAGAGAGAGAGAGAGAGAGCTGAGGCTGGCTGCGAACCTGGATCCTCTGGTATCTGCTTCCCAAAGTACTGGGATTACAAGCGTGCGCCACCACGCCCGGCCTGAAGAGCTTCTTGATCTTCTGCTCTCATCTGAGATCGTCGGCCTCCAGCCCTTCAAACTGAAACTTCACTATCGTTTCTCCGAAGAGCTCTTAGACCGCTTGATCAGCTACTGGTTCCTCTGACTCTCCACGTGCAGTTGGAACTCGGGACTACATTGTAAGCTGATCTGATAAACCCCTTTTTCCATATACTCATTCTGTGAATTCTGTTAGTCTAGTGAACCCTGACCAATACAAGGATATTGCCTACAAGAATCAGTTTAGCTCTAAGGACACATATAGGCCACAGAAAATGGATGGAAAAACATATTTATGGAAATGTTAACTAAAGAGAACATACATTGTGGAATGATTAAATCAAGCTATTTGCCATATCCATCATGTCACATGTCTTTTTTTGTGAGAACATTTAAGATTTACTCTCTTGGCAATTTTCAAGTATAGAAATTATACTTGATATAATTGATATTAACTACAGTGGTTTTGTTTCCTTTGTATATATACCTAAGAGTGGCATCATTGGAGAACATGGCATTCTATTTTGAATTTCTTGAGGAATCTCCATATTATTTTCCTAATGGCTGTACCAATTTACATTCCCACAAAAGGCTCCCTTTTCTCTCCACATCCTTTCCAACACTTATCTTTTGTCTTTTTGATAACAGTTTTTCTAACAGGTTAAAGTGATATCTAGGCCGGGCATTGTGGTGCACACTTGTAATCCCAGTACTTGGGAGGCTGAGACAGGAGGATTGCAGGTTAGCAGCCAGCCTCAGCTACTTAATGAATTTCCCTTGTCTGGCTTTGCTATCAGGGTAATGCTGGCTTTCAAAAATGAATTCATAAGTATTCTCTTCTGTTTAATTTTTGGAAAAAGTTGAGAAGGATTGGTTTTAATTCTTCAAATATTTTGTTGAATACTACAGTGAAGGCATCAGATTTCAGGCTTTCCTTTGTTGGGAGGTTTTCTTTTTTTCCCTCTCTTTTGCCCATCCTTTCCTTTTTTGCCCATCCTTTCCTCTTCCTTCCTTCCTTCCTTCCTTCCTTCCTTCCTTCCTTCCTTCCTCCCTCCCTCCCTCCCTCCCTCCCTCCCTCCCTTCCTTCCTTCCTTCCTTCCTTCCTTCCTTCCTTCCTTCCTACTGTCCTTCCTTCCTTCTGTTTTGTGGTACTGGGTTTTGAACCCAGGGGCATTCTACCTATGAACTACATCCCCAGGCCTTTTATTTTGTTTTGAAACAGGGTATTGCTAGGTTGCTGAGAGTCTTGCTATGTTGCTGAGGCTGGCCATGAACCTGAGATACTCCTGTCTCAGCCTCCCAAGTACTGGAATTACAGGCAAGCACCACCACTCCCAGCTTGTTGGAATGTTTTTGATCACAGATTCAATATCTTTATCCATTATTGGTCTGTTCTGATTTTCTACTTATTCAGTCGTGGCAGGCTGTGTATTTTTTGGAATTTATCCATTTTTTTAGGATGTCCAATTTGGTGGGTATAATTGTTGATAATAGTCTTTTAAGATCCTTTGTATTTCTGTGGTATCAGAATTTCTCCTCTTTCATTTATAGTTTTATTTATTTGAATCTTCTGAGATTTCTTCTAGCTAAAGTTTGTTAATTTTGTTTATGTTATCTAAAAAACTCTGTTTTATTGATCTTTTCTATTGTTTTTCTAGGCTCTATTTCATAATAATTGGCTTAGAATAAAAACAAAGCAACATATTCAAATGCAAACCAAAATTTAATGCAGTTTAAAACAGAAAAAGAAGTTCAAAATAAAAAGTTGACTTCTTATTTTGCTTGTGCGGGATCAGGAACAATTAAAAAGCAAACTCTGTCCCATAACAATGACTTCATTTCTAGAGGATGTTACCCTTTCCTTAATTTAAAAAATTCATATACTGAAAATATATAATATAATGCTTTATTTACATATACGTGGTGAAATGACTACTAAATTTAAGAAAATTAACACATCCCTCTCCTCCCATAGTTACCTTTGTGTGTGTGTGTGTGTGTGTGTGTGTATGTGTGTGTGTGTGTGTGTGCTGAAAGTGTTTGAAATCTTTGCAGATTTCAGGTATATAATATTACCTATAACCACCATGCTATAGATTAGAGCTCTAGATTTATTTATCCTACATAATTGCAACTTTGTATTCTTTTACATATGACCGTCAAGTCCATCCCTCTCCCTTTCCTGGTAACCACCATGCTACTCTCTGTTTCTATGCAGTTGGCTCTCTTTCAGATTCCACATGTTAAGTGGGATCATGAAATTATTTTTATTCTTGTATCTGGCTTATTTCACTTAGCTTTATGACCTCCAGGAAACTCCATGTTGTTGCAAATAGCACCTATATCATGTGTGTGTATCTACATATCTCTCTTTATACATGTGAGTGTGTATGATATATATGTGTATAAATACGACAATTTTAATCCATTTATAGTTCCATGATATATATGTGTGTATACACACCACAATTTTAATCCATTTTTACATCCATGGATACTTAGATTTCCTTTTCTATGTTATTGTGAATCATGCTTCATTGAACTTGGGAACACAGATACCTCTATGAAGCATCGATTTTATCCACTTTAAATATATACCCAGAAAAAGGATTATTGGGTCATGTGGTAGTTTTTCTTTTAATTTTTAGAGGAACCTCTATACTTTTTTTTATACTTTTATTGGTACATTATAGTCTTATATCATAATGCAGTTCATAGTGATAGTGACATACATGTACACAGTACTTGGTGGGCTTTCCTCTGGATCCCTCCCTATCTCTCCCTTCCCCATACAGGGTATTGAGATTGACATAGGAATTCTTACATATGTACATAATGTCAATGGAAGTGATTCCTTCATTGATCCTCCCCTCCCCACTTCCCCTGGACCACCTCCTTGGCTCCACTGGAGTTCATTCTCCATTATCTGAAGTCTCTCCAGTATCCCAACTACTCCCTAGCTTCCACATATGAGAGAAAACATATGAGCCTTCACTTTCTGTGACTAGCAAGTTTCACTTAACATAATGTTCTCCAGGTCCATCCATTTTCCTGTAAATGACATAATTTTGTTCTTCTTTATTGCTGAGTAGAATTCCATTGTGTGTATATTCCATAATTTTGTAATCCATTCATTTTTTGATGGACGCCTAGGTTGGTTCCATAATTTGGCAATTGTGAATTATGCTGCTATAAACATGGATATGCATATTTTACTATAATATTCTGATTTCAGCCCCTTTGGAAAGATATGCAGGAATGGTAGAGCTGGATCATATGTTGGATCCATGCCCAATTTTCTGAGGAATTTCCACACTGATCTCCATAGTGACTGTGCTAGTTTGAAATCCCACCAACAGTGTGTAAGAGTTGCTATTTCCCCACATCCTTGCCAACATTTATTGTTGTTAGACTTCTTGATGTTTGCCATTCTGATTGGGGTTAGATGGAATCTCAGTGTAGTTTTGACTTGTATCTCTCTGATTGCTAATGATGTTGAACATTTTTTTCATGTATTTATTGGCCATTTGTTTTGTTTTGTTTTTGTGGTACTGGGGATTGAACCCAGGGGCATTCTACCTCCGAGCTACACCCCCAGCCCTATTTTTTATTCTTTATTTTTGAAACAGAGTCTCACTAAGTTGCAGAGGGCCTCACTAAGTAGCTAAGGCTGGCCGCAAAACTGTGATCCTCCTGTCTCAGCCTCCCAAGCACTGGGATTACAAGCGTGCACCACCATGCTTGGCTTTATTAGCCATTTGTATTTCTTCTTTTGTGAAGTGTCAATTTTGTTCAAAGGCCCATTTCTTGATTGGGTTTTTTTTATGTGAAGTCTTCAATGTACTTTGTATATTCGAGATATTAGTCCTCTATCAGAGGAAGAGCTGGCAAACATCTTCTCCCATTTTGTAGGCTCTCTCTTTAGACTCTTGATAGTTTCCTTTGATGAGAAGAAACTTTAGTTTAATTCCATATCATTTATTAGTCCTTGTTTTAATTTCCTGAACTTTGGGGTCTTCTTGAGGAAGCTTCTACCTGTGCCTATATGTTGGAGTGTTGGACCTCTACACTCCTCTAGTAATTTCAAAGTCTTTGGTCTAATTTCCAGGTCTTTGACCCATCTCAAGTTGACTCTTGTACAGGGTGAGAGGTAGAGATTTAATTTTATTTTTCTACAAATGGGTAACTAGTTTTCCCTACATGATTTGTTGAAAAGGCTGTCTTTTCTCCAATGTATTTGGCACCTTTGTTGAAAATCAGTTGACTATAAGGATGTGGATTTGTTTCTGTACATTTCTATTCTGTTCCATTGGTCTATGTGTCTGTCTTGTGCCAATACCATGCTGTTTATATTACTATACTTTGTAGTATAATTTGACGTCAAGAATTGTGATGCCTCCTGCATGGTTCTAATTGCTGAGAATTGCTTTGGCTATTCCGGATCCTTGTTTCTCCATATGAAATGTATGACTGATTTTTCTAGGTCTGTGAAGAATGATATTGGTATTTTGATAAGGATTGCATTGACTCTGTAGATCACTTTTGGTAGAATGGCTATTTTGATAATATTTATTCTGCCTTTCCCAGATCATGGGAGATCTTTCCATCTTCTAAGATCTTCTTCAATTTCTTTGTTTAGTGTTTTATAATTTTCATTGTGGAGATATTTTGCCTCCTTGGTTAGATTTATTCCTTGGTATTTTATTGTTTTTGAGGTTATTGTGAGTGGATTTATTTTCTGGATTTCTTTTTCAGTGGATTCATAGTTGGCATATCGAAAAGCCACTGATTTCTTTTTAGATTGATTTTTGTATCCTGCTACTTTGCTGAATTTGTTAATCAGCTCTATAAGTCTTTGGGTTGAGTTTTTTGGTCTTCTAAATATAGAATCATGTCATCTGCAAATAGAGATAATTTCAGTTCTTTTTTCCTATTTGTATTCCTTTGATGTTCTTCCCTTGCCTTATTGTTCTGGTTAGAATCTCACGTACTTATATTGAAAAGGAGTGGTGACAGTGGGCAACCTTGTCTTGTTGTTGATTTTAAAGGGAATTCCTACAGTTTTTCCCCATTCAATATGATGTTGGCTTTGGGTTTATTGTATATTGCCTTTATGATGTTGAGGTAAGTTTCTTCTATTCTGATTTTCTGCAGTGTTTTTAACATGAATGGGTGTTGGATTTTTTCAAATGCTTTTTCAGCATCTATTGAGATGATCATGTGATTTTTTTTGTCCTTAGTTCTATTTATGTTGTGAATGACATTTATTGATTTGTGTATGTTGACAGCCTTGCATCCCTGGAATGAAACCAATTTGGTCATGGTGTACAATTTTCTTGATATGCTTTTGAATGCATATAGCCAGTATTTTGCTTAGAATTTTTGTATTTATGTGCATCAAGGATATTGGTCTGTAATTTTCTTTTCTTGAGCTTACTTTATTTGGTTTTGGTATTAAGGTGATACTGGCCCCATAGAAGAAGTTTAGAAGGATTCCATCTCTTTTAATTTCATGAAATAACTTGTGAAATATTTGGTTTAGTTCTTCTTTAAAGGTTTTGTAGAATTCAGCTGGGTATTTGTCTGGACCTGGGCTTTTCTTTGATGGAAGGCTTTTCATTGTAGTTTCTCTTTGCTTGCTATTGGTCAGTTTAAGTTTTCTATATCCTCTTGGTTCAGTGTAGGTAAGTTGTGTCTGTTTAGAAATCTGTCAATTTATTTTATTTATTCCCGTTTATTGGAGTATAAATTTTCAAAATAGTTTCTGATGATTCTCTGGATTTCCCCATTGTCTGTGGTGATATATCCTTTTTCATTTCTGATTTTAATTTTTTAATTAATAATTTGGCAATATGGATTAAAGAACATAATCCAACTGTATGCTCTCCTTTTCTTGCTTAGGTGGCCTAAGGGTTTATCAGTCTCGTTAATCTTTTCAAAGAACCAGTTTTTGTTTTGTTGATCTTTTGTATTGTATATTTTTTCACTATTTCATTGATTTCTGCTTTCATTTTAATTATCTTTTTCTTATACCGGTTTTGGGATTAGACTTCTTGTTTTTTCCAGGTCCTCAAAGTGTGTCATTAGGTTGTTTATTTGGTGACTTTCAGTTTTTCTTATGTGGGCACTCAGTGCTATAAATTTTACTCATAAAACTGCCTTAGATTTTGGTATGTTGTGTCTCTTTTTTCGTTTAATTCTAGGAATTTTTTTATTTCTCTCCTTATTTCTTCTCTGATCCAGTCGTCATTCAGTATATCATTGATCCAGTATATCTCCATGAATTCATATAATTTCTTTTGTTCTTCCTGTTGTTGATTTCTACTTTCATTCCATTATGATCTGAAAGGATGCAAGAAATTATGTTGCATTTTTTGAATTTGCTGGTACTTGCTTTGTGGCCCATAATGTGGCCTATTTTGGAGAAGGTTCCATGAGAAGCTATGAAGAATGTGTATTCAGGTGTTGTTGGTTGGGATATTTTGTATATGTCTATTAAATTCATTTGGCTTATAGTTTTCTTTAGGTCTTAAGAGTATTTACTCATCTTTTTTCTGGAAGATTGATCAAGTAGTGTGTAAAGTGTATTGAAGTCTCCCAATATTATTGTATTTAGGTCTATTTGAGAACTAATGTTTCCAAGTGTTTGTTTTATGAAAGTGGGTGTGCCCACATTTGGGGCATAAATGTTTGCTATCATTACATCTTCTTGTTGGATTTTTCCTTTTATTAGTAAGAAGTGTCTCACTTTGTCACTTCTGATAAGTTTGACTTACAATCTGCTTTATCAAATATAAGCATTACTACTCATGTTTGTTTTGGGTTTCCATTTGCATGGTATATATTTTTACATCCTTTCACCTTTAGTCTATGGATAGCTTTGCTTGTATGGTGAGTTTCTTGCAAGGAGCATATAGGTGGATTATGTTCTTTAATCCATATTGACAGTCTATTCCTTTTAATTGGGGAGTTTAAACCTTTGACATTCGGTGTTATTACTGAGATAATTTTTGTTTCCTGTCATTTTGAGTTATATTTTCTGTTTGATATTGTGTAATTTCTCCTTTGCTTAGTTGCCCATCTGGTGGAATTCACTCCTCTGTTCTGATATTTATTCTTTTTTCTTCTTTTTGCTTTATTTATTTAAGTATTTTCTCTAGTTCTGGCTTAGTAGTCATGAATTCTTTTAGTTTCTGCTTGTCTTGGAAGGTTTTTATTTCTCCATCATTTTTAAAATTTTATTTTATTTATTACATTTGTTGGTGCATTATAGTTAAACTTTTTGATAAGTGTCAGGGTATCAGAAGCATGCATTCACACATTGCTCATTTAGCCCTCCCTCAAATCCCACCCTAATCTCTTCCTCTTTCCTCATTTCCATGCTCAGCATAGGGATTGACTCTGATAAGTTTGTGTCTATACATTGTGCGCATTAGTGTATTTCCCTCTTCCCCCCTCTCATCTCCCTCAGTTAGGTCACCTTCTTTGCTTCAACTAGTTTTCTCCTTCTTTGTCTGGAGTCCCTTCTAAGTCTCATTCTCCCTAGCTTCCACATATTAGGGAGAACATCTGACTTTTCACTCTTTGTGACTGACTAATCTCACTTAGCATAATGTTCTATAGTTCTCTCCATTTCCCTGCAAATGATGTAATTTTGTTCTTCTTTATGGCTGCATAAAATTCCATTGTGTACATATCCCATAGTTTTATAATCTATTCATCATGATTATTGAGAGATGGGTTTTAATTCCTAACATTTTGGGATTTAATTTCTATTTGAGGTAGTGTTTGTTCTTTTCCTAGTTGTTTGCTTGATGGAAATCACTGTTTCTGTGGTTCTGGCGTTTCCTTGTTATTTCTTCTTTGTAATTAATCTTTTTGAGTATTTTCTGGAGTGCTGGTTTGGAGGACATAAAGTCTTTCAGCTTCTGTTTGTCATGGAAGGTTTTTATTTCCCTGTCAAATTTGATAGATATCTTTGCTGGGTAGATAAATCTTGGCTGGAAGTTGTTTTCTTTCAGAGGCTGGAATATGTCACTCCAGGCCTTCCTGGCTTTCATGACTTGGTTTGCAAGATCGGGAGTGATTTTTATTGGTTTGCCTCTGAATGTTACTTGTTCTTTTACTGCTGCTGCCTTTAAGATTCTCTCCTTGGCCACTACATTAGTCAATTTGATTATTATGTGGTGTGGTTAATCTCTTCTCTGATCTTGTCTATTAGGGATTCTATACGTTTCCTGTACCTGTGTGTCGACCTCTCTTTCTATGTTTGGAAAATTTTCTAATATTACTTCTCTGAATAGATTATTGATTCCTTTGGTTTCAGCTTCTATTCCTTCTTCTTTGCCTATTATACTTAGGTTTGCTCTTTTAAGACTGGCTGAGAGCTCTTCAATGTCCAATTCATGCTGTTGAATTGTTTTTTAAAATTATATACTATGCGTTCATTTTTTTTTGAAGAGGTCATCTTCCAAGAGTGAGATTCTGTTTTCCATGTGGTCTAGTCTATCGTTGATGGTCTCTATTGATGCCTTCATTTCAATTATTGCATCCTTCACTTCCTTCAGAGCTTGCTTGTTTTTGATTCCTGTTCAGGGTGTCGGATTCTTTGTTTATTTGATCCTTCATCCCTTTCAGGCTCTCTGAATTCTTTTTGGAAATCTTGTATCATTTCTACTATTAAAGTTCTGAATTGTCCTTCTGGCAATCATTGCACTTCTGTGTTGGTGGGTTCTGTTGTTGTGGGATTATTGGGGCTATTGTTTCTTTGCTATTCTTCCTTTTCATGATTTCAAGGTTTCTTATTTTATTACTTTGTTGCTTTTGGTAGCTCTCTCTCTCTCTCTCACTCTGTAGGTTTCCTATGTCTAATCTCTCTCCCTTTATAGTTTCTTATTCTGGAGGTAGATAGTTGCTACTAGGTGAGCCTTATAGGTGAATAGCCTTTATTGAATGGCTATTCTCACTTGCTCAGTATAATGTCCATTTGCAGGCTCAATTCTTGGTCTCCTTCAGTGATTAGGATCCTTGCCTGGTGCCTCTCACTACCTGTGCAGGCAACCAGTGCCGCTATTGCCCCTCTCACTGCAAGCATGGGTCTCTGCATTCTCTACTTGGGCTGTCCCTATGTCTCTCTCTGTCTACACCTATGGCAGGTTTCACCAGCAGGGGTCCTGGGCTTGTATCTCTCTTTTCCTACAGAAGTGGCAGGTGTCACTTTGACCCAATTCTGTGCAAACACAGAACTCCACATTTTCCACAGAGAGGGCTGGTTTGGTCAAATTTTCCCCACGTACCACAAGTGTATGTCCTGTGGCAATCTCTGGGGATTCTATAAGGGTGCTGTGACTCGCAGGCTGCAAGTCTGTCCCACCCAAATGTCACCAGGTACTCTCTGCTTATCCACACATCTACCGTGTCCCACAACAGACCCCACTCCCACCTCCTCTGGTGCAATCTGCATAGTCTCAGACCTTGTGTGTCCCTGTGGCCGCGCTGGGTAGTCTCCCCCTGGGGTGGCTCATTGACTTATGGTCTCATTGAGTGCTGCTCTTAATCTCTGGGAAGGGGGTAGGCTCAGCCCCTGCCACAGGTTCTTGTCAGGCCTCCAGGCACTGGGGACTGCCGAGCATGGATCAAACTGGCTTTTGTCGCTGATGCTCTGTAGTTGCTGGTTTTACAACAGGTCTCTGCCTTCTTTGTTGGTGGCCTGCAGAAGTCACAATGCTGGTAGCCACCTGCACGGTCTGACCAAGATGGCGCTGATGCCGCTTCTGCTGACGCAGCAGTTTGGGTCTGTTTCGCATGTGGAGCGAGTTGCTGCTTGCCTTCATTGCTGCTATTCTACAGTTGCTGAATTCATAACAGGTCGCTGGTGTCTCCCTTGGTCTTGTGTGGAAGTTTCAATGTTGGTAGCCACCGGTAAGGTCCTGCCAAGATGGTGCTACTGCAGCCGCTGTCGCTGCTGCTGTTTGGTCCCTTTGAGTGTGGATTGAGCTGCTGCTTACTTTCATCCCTGCTGATCTGCCTTTCCATCATTTTTGAATAATATCATTCCTGGATATGGCAGTCTTTGTTGGAAGTTGTTCTCTTTCAAGGTTTGGAGTAAATCATACCAGTCCCTCCCTGCTTTAATGACTTGGGTTGAGAAGTCCGGAGTGATTCTTGTAGTTTTGTGAATGAATGCCACCTGTTCTTTTTTTCTTGATACATTTAAGCTTCTTTCCTTGGCCTCTATGTTAGTCATTTTGACTATTATGTGGTGTGGAGAAGTTCTTTGATCTTGTCTTGTTGGCATTCTGAATGTCTCCTAAACATGGATGTCCAAGTTTTTTCTATGTTTTGGAAATTCTCTGATATTATTTCTCTGAGAAGATTTCTAATGCCCTTGGTTTGTGCTTCTAGACCTTTGATGCCTATTTTCTGTACATTAGATCACTTCATATTATACTGTTTTTCTTGGATGTTCTGGTCATGTTGTACTGTTTTTATATTGTTGGTGGTGTGGTCAGTTTTGAATGAGTTGTCTTCCAAGAGTGAGACTCTGTTTTCCATGTGATCTAGTCTGCCAGAGGTGGTTTCTATTGAGTTCTTTAATACATTTATTAACTCCTTTCTTTCCAAAGCCTCCTTTTGGTTCTTACTTAGGGCCTCAATTTCTCTATTAATATATTCTCTCATCCCCTGTACACTTTCTCTGCTTTCATTTCTGAGGCCTTTGATTATATTGAAAACCAAAATTCTGGATTCTCCTTCTGACATGTTCTGCAGCTCGGTATTGGTGATCTTCCATACTGTTGATTTGTGGGAGTTTATTGTTTCCTCATTGGTCTTCATTGTCATATTTTCAGAATTATTAGGTTTGTATTTTTGCTGTCTTATCATCCTATTCCTCTTTGTGTGAGGTCCCTATGTATATTTTTGTCCCTTTTTAATAAGTTCTATGCTTGGGATATATATTTGCCTCAATCTGTTTCATTTAATAAGACTTTTTAATAATTTAAAAAAATTTGATGTATTTTAATTTTACATCATGTTGGGATACAGAATGTCAGATAAATACATGCACACAGCTCTTGATGCTCTCCCCACAAAGTCCCTCCATCCCACCCTCCCCACATATGTCTTTGATAGTTTTGTATACATTTATAGCAGTATTACAACTATTACATTATATATATATATATATATATATATATATATATATATACATACATACATACATATAATTGGTGCATTGTAATCATACATCAGGGTCGTAAAATTATCCATGCACACATTGGTCAAATAGCCCTTCCCCAATTCCCACCCCAATTCCCTTCCCCTTCCCTCCTCCTCATGCTCAGTATAGTAGTTGAATTTGATAAATTTGTGTATGTACATCCTGTACATTAGGGTGTTTCCCTCTCCCCCTCAATCTCCCTCAGTTAGGTTGCCTTCTTTACTCATCTAAGGTTTTCTCTCTCTTTGTCTGGAGTCCTTCCTATGCCCTATTCTCCCTAGCTTCCGCATATTAGGAGAGCATCTGACTTTTCACTTTTTGTGACTGAGTAATATCTTTAAGCATAATGTTCTCTAATTCCATCAATTTCCCTGCAAATGACATAATTTTGTTCTTTTTTTTTGCTGTACTGGGGATTGAACCCAGGGGCATTCTACCTCCACGCTACACCCCCTGCCCTATTTTTTATCCTTTATTTTGAAACCAGGTCTCACGAAGTTGCAGAGGGCCTCACTAAGTAGAGAGAGAGAGAGAGAGGGAGAGAGAGAGAAAGAGATGAGGCTGGCCATGAACCCGGATCCTCCGGTCTCTGCCTCCCAAAGTACTGGGATTACAAGCATGTGCCACCACGCCCTGCGATTTTGTTCTTTTCATGGCTGCTTAAAATTCCATTATGTACATAACCCATAGTTTTTTAATCCATTCATCTGTTGATGGACATCTTGGAATGGAAATCATTGTTTCTCTGGTACTGGCATTTCTTTATTATTTCTTCTTTGTAATTAATCTCTTTGAGTATTTTCTCTAGTGCTGGTTTGGAAGACATAAAGTCTTTCAGCTTCTGTTTGTCATGGAAGGTTTTTATTTCCCTGTCAAATTTGATAGATATCTTTGCTGGGTAGATAAATCTTTGCTGAAAATTGTTTTCTTTCAGAGTTTGGAATAAGTCACTCCATGCCCTTTCATGACAGTCTTTCATGACTTGGTTTGAAAAGTCAGGAGTGATTTTTATTGGTTTGCCTCTGAATGATACTTGTTCTTTTACTCTTGCTGCCTTTAAGATTCTCTCCTTGGCCACTGCATTAGTCAATTTGATTATTATGTGGCATGGTGAACGTCTTCTCTGATCTTGTGTATTAGGGATTCTATATGTTTCCTGTACCTGTGTGTCGATCTCTCTTTCTATGTTTGGAAAATTTTCTAATATTACTTCTCTGAATAGATTATTGATTCCTTTGGTTTCAGCTTCTATTCTCACTTCTATGCCTAGTATTCTTAGGTTTGCTCTATTAAGATTGGCTGAGATCTCTTTAATGTCCAATTCATGCTATCGAATTGTTTTTTTAAATTATATACTATGCGTTCATTTTTTTTTGAAGAGGTCATCTTCCAAGAGTGAGATTCTGTTTTCCATGTGGTCTAGTCTATTGTTGATAGTTTGTATTATGCCTTCATTTCAATTATTGCATCCTTCACTTCCTTCAGAGCTTGTTTTTGATTCCTGTTCAGGGTGTCAGATTGATTTTTATTTGATCCTTCATTTCTTTCAGGTTTCTCTGAATTATTTTCAGATATGCTGTATCATTTCTACTACTAAATTTCTGAATTGTCCTGGCAATCTTTGCACTTCTGTGTTGATGGGTTCTGTTGTTGTGGAGTTGTGGGAGCTCATTGTTTCTTTGCTATTCTTCCTTCTCATGATTTCAGGTTCTTAAGTTTCTCTTTGCTGCTTTTGGTAGTTCTCTGTCACTCTGTAGGTTTCCTATGTCTAATCTCTCTCCCTTTATAGTATATTATTCTGGTGGTAGATATTTGCTACTAGGTGAGCCTTATAGGTGAATAGCCTTTACTGAATGGTTATTCTCACTTGATTTTTATAATGTCTATTTTCAGGCCCAATTCTTGGTCTCCTTCAATGATTGGGACCCTTGCCTGGTGCCTCTCACTCCCTGTGCAGGTGCCCAGTGCCGCTATTAACCCTCTCACTGCAAGCATGGGTCTCCACATTCTCCACTGGGGCTGTCACTATGTCTCTCTCTGTCTACACATATGTTGGGTATTGCCAGTGCTGGACCCTGGGCTTTTGTATCTCTTTTCTCACAGAAGCGGCAGATGTCCATTTGACCTTACTTTATGCAAACACGGAACCCCATGTTTCCCACAGAGAAGGCTGTTTTGGGCTAATTTTCCCCCCAGTACCATGACTGTGTTCCTTGGTGATCCCTGGGAACCCTGCAAGGTTGCTGCGACCTGCAGGCTGTAGGTCTGTCCCTCCTGAATGTCACTGGGGGCTGTCTGTTTATTTGCGTGTCTAATGCATCTTACAATCCACCCCACTCCCACCTCCACAGGGGTGATTTACAAGGTCTCAGACCCCACGAGTCTATTGCTTGCCACATAGGTCCCTGTGGCCAGGCTGGGTGGTCTCTCCCTGGGGTGGCTGTTTAATGTATGGTCTCATTGAGCACTGCTCTTAATCTATGGGGGAGGGGGTGGGCTCAGCCACACTGCAGCAGGTTCTGGTCAGGTTTCCAGGCATTCAGGTCTCTGCTGAGCGTGGAGTGAGTTGATGCTCATTTTCATTGCTGATAATCTGTGGTTGCTGGAATTACAACAGGTCATTGGGTTCTTAGTTGGCGGCATGTGAGAGTTGCAGTGCTGGTAGCTGCTGGCGCGGTGCAGCCAAGATGGCACTGCCGCCGTTCCCTAGGTAAGGTACTTGGAGCTTTGTATTGTCCTGTTTTGTCTTCTGGCTTTGATTCTGTTGTGTTTCAAATGTTCATTTTTTAGTTCAATTTTTGTTGCTTTTCTTCTCTTGTTGAGAAGCTGCTTTCAGGGCAATTGAGATCCAGGTCTCAGAGAGATCACAATGTGTTGTCTCCCTCATCACCATCTTGGGATCATAATCAGACCTTTGAGTTCGTTCCCCAGAACCTCTTTAAAAAGATATTGCTCTTAGTCATTTCAGGCCAACATGAGTCTGTGATTGGCTGTGGGCCACCATGTTCTCCTGGCCCATACTCCTCAGGGCCAGAAACCTGTGGTGTGCTGGTTTGGATTTAATACCCCACAGATAACACCACAGCTCTGCTGGTTGCAAACCCATGAAACACTGCAAAACACTGAATTCTGGCCTCTGTGAAGACTGGGCCTAAGCTCAGCAGGCCCAGAGATTACTATGTTGAGGTTTGGCTCTACTGGCTGAGCTTTGATGCCCCAGGGATACCACCGCTGATCTTCTGTTGTGATTCCATGGAGTCATGTGAGTCACTGGCACGTATAAACACCAGGCACAAACTCTGCTGTTGGAGAGAGTGTTGTGTTCCCAGCATGTGGTTGTAACTGCGTGATCCCCTCAGGTCCCCGGCCTCCCTGCTTTCAGGGCCCATGTTGTTGCAGGGAGAGATTGTATCATTCTGATCCTCATGCTTGGGTGGCCCAGTTATTTATCCCCAGGGACACTGCTACTATTCTGGGTGGCTGAGATAATGTGAAACCTTGTTGACCACCGGCCTTGGTGCTTGTGGTGCCCAAAACCACTGAGTGCGAGTTTATAGTCTTCTAAGTCTGTAGCATGGTTGGCTGAGTTATTTCATCACACAGGTACCACTGCCAGCAGTTCTGTGGTGATTACTGGAGACCCTGCAGGGGTGTGGTGAATTGCAGACCCTATGTTCTCCCTGCACAAGTGTCCCTAGGGGCTGTCTGCTAATTCACATTTCTGCTGTGTCCAACTATAGCCCCTGCCCCCACCTTCACAGGGATGATTTGCCAACTCACAGACCCCATAGGTGTGTTCTCTGCCATGCAAATCCGTGTAGCCACACAGGCTCCTGCTGTGATGGTATTAAATTATGAGTACCTCTTGGGTCCCTGTGTCAGGGTGAGCATGATAGCTCTGTGGAGAGTCCCAAGGAGTTCCCCGGCCTGGGAAGGGGAAACTCACCTCAGGGCCCCTGGGGTCCTTGGGTCTGTGTAGAAAAGAATTTCCACACATGCCAGTCAGAGAAAAGACAGGTTTAATTTAAGGAAAAGGGAGATGTACATTCAGGGAAACGCTGGCCACCTCAAGATATGAGAGCAGCAGTCCCGAATTCTTACAGTCTCTTTTATATAGGCACTGGAAATGGGGAGGAGGGTTGGTTAGAGGTACTCAGTGGGAAAATGCCTCCTTTCTTTGAAGTTTTTCCATGGGCAGAAGATGTGGATTCCCTCGGGACAGGTCTTTCGGGAGCAGAGACGAGTGGAGATGAAGAATCTGATGGCCAGCGGGTGGCCAGCTGAGTGTAAGGCTTTTTAACAACAGGTGTGATCTTTTGGAGTTCTGGTGGAAGGTGAGGTTCTTTCTCTTCCAAAACTAATTGTCTCAGGAATTTCGGATGTGAAGCTAGCCCAGTGTGTTCTTAAAGATATGGGTCTTGCCTTTTTGGGCATGTTCCAGGCAAGCCTGCAAGGCAAGCTTAGGACTTTAGATTAGATTTTAACTATATTCTCCTTCCCTTCCCAACTTGTCTCCATTCTACCTAAAATTTAATTTCTTCTATTCTACTTCATCACCTGCAGAAAGTGATGAGTTCAGTTGCAGCCATAGGAGTTTGCTGGGTGGTTTGGCTGGTTGGTCTGTAGATTCATTGTGGTATTGAGAAAGCAAGTGGTAGCCACTGGGTTCCCTCAGGAAGGTCCTGTCATTTCTTGGTCTGAGTCCACCTGCAGCTATAGGAGTTTGATGGGTGCTTTGATTGGGCAGTCTTGGAAGTTGCCATCTTGAGGTATTAGAGTGTGGAGAGAAGGATGCGATTGCTTTTGATTTCTGTAATCTTTGGCTCAATAAGATTCTGCTTCTTCTTTGCTGGAATTGGTCTCTGAGAGCCACCAGTCCCAGCAGCTGGCAGCCCCGGCATGGGCTCACCAAGATAGCATCTGCCTCAACTTTCTGCTCACCAGGTGAGGTACATGGAGCTCTTTTCAGTCCTCTGCTCTCTCTGCTGCATCCAACACCACTATGTTTCTATTGTCTTTCTTCTGTTGAGTTCTGACTGCTTCTCTTCTCTTGCCAAGAAGCAGTCTTCCCACTGGTTGAGTTCCAAGTCTCAGAGCAACCAAAATGCTCTGTCTTCCTCTATTATGCCATCTTTAATCTTCCTCCATACTGTTTTCCATAACGCCTTCACCAATTTTTTTATTCCCATCAACAGTGTATACGAGTTTCCCTTTTCTCCACACCTTAACTAACAGTTGTTATCTATGTCTTTTTTTTTTTTTGCGGTACTAGGGATGGAACCCTGGGGCATTCTACCTCTGAGCTACACCCTCAGACTGATTTTTCATTCTTTTATTTTGGAACAGGATATCACTAAGTTGTGGGGGGCCTCACTAAGTAGCTGAGGCTGGCTGCAAACCTGGATCCTCCGGTCTAGCCTCCCAAGTCCTGGGATTACAAGTGTGCGCCACTACGCCTGGCTTATTTGTGTCTTTTTGATAATATCTGTCGTAACAGATGTGAGATGACATCTCATTACGGTTTTGATTTGCAGTTCCCTGATGATTAGTGATGTTAAGCATTTTTCATATCTATTTCTATATCTTCTTTTGACAAATGTATATTCAGGTCTTTTGCCCATTAAAAGAATACATTTTGCTGTTGAGTTGTGTGAATACCTTATATATTTTGTTAACCTTTTATCAGATAGATAGTATGTAAATATTTAATGCCAGTCTCTAGGCTATCTTTTCATTTTGTTGACTATTTACTTTTCTCTGTAGAAGCTTTCAGTTTGACAGAGTCCCATTTGGTTGTTTTTGCTTTTTAGTTTTTGAAGTTTTGGTGTGTTATACAACAGATCATTGCATGGCCAATCTCTTGGAACTTTCCCTCTATGTTTTCTTCTAGGTGTTTATAGTTTCACATCTTATGTTTTGGTATTTAACTCAGTTTGAGTTGATTTTTGTGTTTGGTATAAGCTAAGGGTCCAATTTTATTCTTTTTCATGGGTCTATCCAATTTTCCCAATAGTTTTTTCAAGAAAACTATTCTTTCTCCATTGTGTATTCTTGGTGCCTTTATCAAAAGTTAGCTGACCATATATACTTGGGTTTATTTCTGGGCATTATATTTTGTTCCATCGGTCTATGTGTCTGTTCTTGTGCCACTAACGTGCTGTTTGATTACTACTGAATAAATTTGACCAAGTAAGTGAAATATCTATACTCTAAAAACTATAAATCATTGAAGAAAGAAATTAAAGAAGACTCAACAAATGGAAGCATATCTTGTATTTATGGATTGGAAAAACTAATATTATTAAAATGTTCATATTACCCAAATCAAACTATAGACTCAATGCAATTCCTATCAAAATCCCAAGCCATTTTTTAGAAAATTCATCTTAAAATTTGTATGGAACCACAAAAGACTCTAAACTGCCAAAGTAATCTTGAGAAAGAACAAAATTGGGGACAAAATTCTTGATTTTACAAAGCTATAGTAACATTCAATGATAACTTTGAGTATAGTAGGGCTCACAATAGACTTTGCTTGTTACAACACTGGTTATAATCTTTATACCTGAGTGTGGAACAGATACTATCTTCACTCTCCAGCAAAATATAACTGCTTCTTAGATTTTAAGTATTTGCTACTTTCCATCACTACCTAGTAACACCATAGTCAAATTGCATATGATAATGCCATGAGAGCTAAAATTGTAATGTATGTGTGTGTATTATATGTCGATATATTTAATCAAGAAGTGATTCTTTTGGTGATGTAAATTTGCATAAAAATTTCTTTAGTTAAAAGTGAGTAATGGCCGGGTGTGGTAGTATACAGCTGTAATCCAGGTACATGGGAGGCTGAGACAGGAGGATCATAGGTTTGAGGCCAGCCTCAGCAATTTAGCAAGACTCTCAGCAACCTAGCAAGACCCTGTTTCAAAACAAAAAAATTAGGTCTGGGGGTGTAGCCCAGAGGCTAAATGACCCTGGGTTCTATTCCCAGTAACACACACACACACACACACACACACACACACACACACACACACACAAAGGCTATTTAAAAAATTATTTTAAACAAGCCGGGCGTGGTGGCGCACGCTTGTAATCCCAGTACTTTGGGAGGCGGAGACCGGAGGATCCTGGTTTGCGGCTAGCCTCAGC
>PVJS01022516.1:0-13149 GCA_004027185.1 Glis glis
TACCTGTGTGTGGGACCAGTGCCGCTGTTGCCCCTCTCTCTGCAAGCGTGGGTCTCCACGGTCTCCACTTGGGCTGTCCCTATGTCTCTCTCTGTCTACACCTATGGTAGGAGGCACCAGCAGGGGGCCCCCGGCTTGTGTCTCTCTTTGCCTACAGAAGCAGTGGTTGTTGCTTTGCCCCGATTCTGTGTAAACACAGAACTCCACGTTTTCCACAGAGAGGGTTGGTTCGGTCCAATTTTCCCGAGCTACCACAGCTGTATGTCCTGTGGCTATCCCTGGGGACTCTATAAGGGTGCTGCAACCCCCGGGTTGCAAGTCTGTCCCACCCAAATGTCACCGGGGCTTGTCTGCTTATCCACGCATCTACCACGTCCCACAGCAGACCCCACTCCCACCTACACCAGGGCGATCTGCACTGTCTCAGACCCCGTGAGTCCCTGTGGCCGCGCTGGGTGGTCTCCCCCTGGGGCTGCTCGTTGACTTACGGTCTTGTTGAGAGCTGCTCTTAATCTCTGGGGTGGGGGATGGGCTCAGCCACCGCCGCCGGTTCTGGTCAGGCCTCCGGATCCTGGGGACTCTGCCGAGTGTGGATTGAACTGTTGCTCGCTTTTGTCGCTGATGCTCTGCCGTGCTGGTTTTAGAAGAGCTCCCTGGCTTCCTTGTTGGTGGCCTGCAGAAGCCGCAACACCGGTAGCCGTTGGCGTGGTTTGACCAAGATGGCGCCGCTGCCGCTTCTGCCGACGCAGCAGTTCGGGTCCGTGTCGCGCGTGGAGCGAGTCGCTGCTCGGCTTCTCTGCTGCTATTGTGCTGCTGTTGGGTTCACAGCAGGTCGCTGGCGTCTCTGTTGGTCTTGTGTAGAAGCCACAAGGCTGGTGGCCGCCGGTAAAGTCCTGCCGAGGTGGCGCCGCTGCAGCCGCTGCAGCCGCTGTAGCCGCCGCCGTTTGGTCTCTCAAGTGTGTTGGAGCCGCTGCTTGCCTTCGTCTCTGCTGACCTGCAGCTGCTGATCTTCCCGCGAGTCCCTGGCTTCTCTGCCGGCGGTGTGTGGAAGCCGCAATGCCGGGAGCGGCCGGCGCGGTCCGGCCAAGATGGCGCCGCCGCCTTCCCTTAGGTAAGTCGCTTGGAGCTTTTTACTTTCCTCTGTTTTGTCTTCTGGCTTTGATTCCATCGCGTTTCAAACTTTTTGTTGTTTACTTCAAGTTTGTGTTGCCTTTCTTCTGTGGAGAGGTTGCTTTCACAGCGAATGAGGTGTGCGTCTCAGAGAGATCGTAGCGTGGTGTCTCCCTTGGTCGCCATCTTGGATCCTTCCAGTATTTCTTTCTTGATGTCCTGTCTTTGGAGTTCAGAATTTTGACTTTCAGGTTGGGAAGTTTATGTCTTTGTGGACACTAATATTTTGTAGAGTGAGGGTTAGAGATAAGACAGTGTTATTATGACAGTCCAAAACAGAAAATATTCAGAAGGGGATAGATAAATTACTGTGGTGTCATCTATAAAGAGACAAATGTTAGAGGAAAGTGAGAAAGAACAAAAGTATAAGAAAAGGTGAAGACTTAAATGGAAACAAGCTGCAGACAAACCTATAGAAAGACACATCCACACAGAGCCATGGACCAATTTGGAAAGAGAAGAAGCTTCAAACAAGACTAGTTTCACATAAAAAAAAAAAACACCTAAAACCAAAACCAAACTAGCTGGAATAAAAATGAATGTTATATAATGATGAAAGTTTAAGAAAGGGGAATTGAAGAAGTGATAAAACTAACAAAATGATGAAACCAGAAAAGAGTCCCCAAACTACCACCATATAACAAATAAATAGAAGTATTTATTAGAAAGAAAAAATAAAAAAATAAAAAGAAAAATAGAAAAATTTTAAAAATAAAAATGTTTTTAAAAAGATTCAATAATACTTTTAATACAAATCTTTCAGAAGATTAATCTTTTTTATCTTCTTAGAGTAGAGACTTGATTTTGTTGTTAGTGGAGTTTTAAAAAAGAAATCCTCTTCTGTTCTAATGATTATGGGCTTCTGTTACCCCTATTTGATAGTATCTGCATTTCCTTTGTCCTTTAGCAATCAGAATCTAGGCAGGTCAATTTGAAATTGAGTCTTCTCTCAACTCTTTTCTGGTTCAGTTTAAGATTTGTGAGCTCTTTGTGTCAGAGAATTTTGATATTATATTGGGTGGAGAAGGGAGAAAATCCTCTCCCTGTCAGTAGACCCAGTGATCCTAATTGTGTAACCTAAAAGCACCTTGGGGTCCATTCTTATGATGAGCTCCACTCCCCCTTTGTTGTGTCCAGAGGTGTGTGCTATCTCTACAGGGCAATATCTGGCCTAATCTAGACCTTTGACACTAACTTGGTATCTGTGGCTAGGCCATACCCATGGTGATGTTTGTTAGTATTGGTTTCACACTGCAGTTTGGTATCGGACTGTATGGGCTGTCCTCCAGTACTAAGCAGCTGGGGTGAGTAGGCCTGTTCTCAGTACTGCTCAAGGTGGATAAACACTGGTGCTGTGTTGGTTGGAGGAAGGGGGTCTCTGGTTTGGCTGCAAGAACACACCTGGAGGCAGGGGAGCTCTTCAATGACCCTTTCATCCCTGCTTGTGCTCGGACCTGAGTGAAGGGAGGGGTGACGCTCTGCACTGCAGCAGGACCACCTGGCCAGCCCAAGCCATTTCAGCAGGTGCCTGGGAGGGGAAAGAGCCCAAAGGTGCAGGGTGCTGGGGTACCCAATTCTGAGGAACCAACTGAGCAGGCTAGCCCTTACAAGGTTACCGGGAGTGTGCTGCCTTTGCTGGCTGAAATGATTCAGACTCACACAATATGTGGGTACCAGGACATTGCTGAAGCTCTGTCTGCAGATGCCAAGAGTGAGAGGAGGCACCACTGCACTGGTTTACTCAGGCAGTGGACCTGGCTGGCCCAAAGCTTCCAGGGAATGCTGGTGCCAGGCTCACATTGCTTATGATGATGACACTTTTGTGGGGATGTTGGATGGGTCCCTGGCACTGCTCTGGGGTGTGAGCCTCTTCCATGTCTGGGCAGCAATTGGCTCTCCCACAGCATTGGAGGGTGCTGGGTCATGTGGATGACCTTCATGTGACCAACTGGCTCTGATGCTGTCCAGGCAGTGCTCTAGTTTAAGTTGTGGTTGCAGAGCTTAGTGACCCAGAAAATACCATTTTCTGGGGAAAAAGTTCTGTAACAGTCCCTAGCTGTGATGTCAAGCCCATTCCTGCTGTCTGCTCCATATTACCAAATGCCCTTTTTCTGTGGATCAGAGCCTGTTAGCTCTGTTATAGATGATATGAAGTTGTTAGTTGTTCCTGCCTTGCTCATTTACCTCAGCAAGGCTAAGAGAGAATTCCTTTGGTCAATTTTCCTACAGAGTCCCAGGCTTTGTGTCCATCCCATCTGCCATTGTAAGCCTCCTCCTCTATGTTGTATTTTTAACTATTTTTTAAAAATGCACTGAGTTCTAATTAAAAACAGCCACCAAATGGATCCTGACATTGATCTACAGCCCAGTGGCTCCTGGAGGTGAGGTGTCCACGTGCCTAACTAAATCTCTCCTCAGCACTGACAGTGAATTGATTGTCTTTTTACAATAAAAAATGCTGTTTTTTATTGCTACAATAAAATTGCTGTTTTTTAAATGCTACAATAAAAAATGTAATATTGCATAGGAGTACCAGAAACTGCCTCAGTAGAAACAGAAACTATTTACATTAAATAAAAACTTGGCAGCAGGCTGCGTCTGCACATGTACAGCACAGTGTGATGCACACTGACCAACCCACAGAGACAGCTTCTGGCGCTCGGGACCAGAAAGTCACACGTTTGCCACATGAGAGGAAAGCAAAAGGTGGAGAGGAGGAAGTGGGGAGGGGATTCTGGTTCACTTCTAGTTCTGGAACTGATTGGACAGGCAGTCCAGTCCAGTCCAGTCCTTCATATAGCCTGTCCTTGCTGATGGCACAGATGTCCTGAATGTACCAGTTCCTGTGGCATAGAGTACAGCCTCAGCTTGTCTTTGATTTTGGCTGCATTCATGGCATTGGGGACATCCTGCTTATTAAAACACCAGTGGAACGGCATCCCACAGCTCATCATCAGCCAGCATTCTCATGAGTTCCTCATGGACCTTGTTCATGTGTTCTCTGTCTCTGCTGTCCACCACAAAGATCAAGCTTGGATGTCCTGGAAGTAGTGGCACCATACCGGGCGGATCTTGTACTGTCTACCCACACCCCACATGGTGAAACTGATATTCTTGCACTCAATGGTCTCCACATTGAAAGGTATGGTAAAAATAGTGGTTACAATTTCACCAAGCTTCAGTTTGTACAGAATCATTGTCTTTCCTGTGGCATCCAGGGCCACCATGAGGATTCACATTTTTTCTTTTCCAAAAAGGCCCTTGAAGAGGATTGCAAACATATTCAGCAAGGAAGCAACACTGTCCAGAGACCTCACAGTGACTGTTCTGAGTCAGGCATTCATTTCATTCCCACAAGAAGAAGGTGCTGACCGACATGAAATTTGTTGAAAACTACAATTAAATCTCATCTCAGTAAGAATGAGGAGAGAGAGAGGAAAGAAAACAGAGAGAGAGAGAGAGAAAGGAGAAAAAGAAACTCATACACGATTGGTGGGAGTATAAATTGATCCAACCATTATGGAGAATGGTATAAATAATCCTCAATAAACCAAAATATAGATCTACCATATGATCCAGCTATTCTATTTTTAGATATACATATGTATATATATACATATACACACACATATATGTATATGTGTATATATATTTCATATATATGTATATATATATATATGAAATTATATCAGCATACTAAAGGGATACCTGCACTCCCATGTTTTTGCATCTTTATTCACAATTTCTAAGGTAAACCGGGCATGGTGGTGCATGCTTGTAATCCCAGTACTTGGGAGGCTGAGGCTGGAGGATCTGGGTTCCTAGCCAGCCTCAACTACTTAGTGATGTCCTCTGCAACTTAGTGAGACCCTATTTCAGTATAAAGAATAAAAAATAGGGTTGGGGGTATAGCCTGGAGGCTGAATACACCTGGGTTCAATCCCCAGTACCACAAAACAAATACACACAAACAATTTCTAAGGTAATTAGCTTTATTTCCCATAAGAAGATGAATGAATAGAGAAAAGTCTATAAAATAATGATGGAATAGTATTATTCAGCTGTAAAGAAAAATGAGATTTTTTCCTTCATGTCTGTGTAGGAAGATGGAACTAGAGAACATCAATTCTGTTAAGTAAAAAAGACACAGAAAGACAAGTGCATATTTTCTCTCATATGTGAAACTGAAAAATGTTCACCTGAAAATAGAATTGTGATTAATGGAAGTTGAATTGGGGAGAGGAGTGGGGTGGAAAATGGGAAGTTGATTTTGATCAGTAATATTTTAATGTATGGATGGAAATATTACCCTGAACCTCAGTATATACAATTAATGATGATTTTAGCAATCTAAAAACTAGAAAAACCATCTCTTTTCTCTCCACTTACCCCTCTTCACTGTGCTATGGTAAATGTAATTGTACACTCTACTTCTATGAGATGGCCTTTAAAATTTCACATATAAGTATATTGTGATATTTTTCTTTTTGTGTCTGGTTTATTTCACTAAGCATATGGTCTCCAGGCTTATCCATACTGTCACAACAAAAGAGATTTTATTTTTTATATGACTTATATATATATATTTATATGACTTATAAATATATATATACATATATATATACATATATATATACATATACATATGTATATATATATATATGTATGTATACATAAGTCAAGTGTGGTGCACGTTTGTAATCCCAGTACTTGGGAGGTGGAGACAGGAGGATCACAGGTTCACAGCCAGCCTCAGATACTTAGTGAGGACCTCTGCAACTTAATGAGACCTTGTTTCAAAATAAAGAATAAAAAATAGGGCTGTGGGTATAGCTTGGGGGTAGAATGCCTCTGGGTTCAATCCCCAGTATTGCAAAAAAATACATTAATATGAAATATATGTGGTTTTCTTCATCATATATTCTACCTATGTGTGTGTATGTGTGTGTGTGTGTGTGTGTGTGTGTGTTTATAATTTTCTTCATATATAACATTTTCTTCATCCACTGATGGACACATTTGCTTTCATATCTTGAGTAATTCTGTAGTCAACATGAGAGTGCAGATCTGTCTTTGGTATACTGATGTCAGTTCCTTTTGATATATACTGGTAGTAGGATAGCTAGATCATATCATATGGTAGTTCTGATTTGGGGGTTTTGATTAACATACCAGTCCCACTGTGTACAAAGATTTTCTCTTCTCTGCAGCTCTCCCATAACATATATTTTGTTTTGTTCAAAGTCATACTAACAGGTATGAGGTGATATCTCATTATGGCTTTCATTTGTGTTTTTTTCTTATAATTAGTCATTGTTACATTTTGGATCTTATTTGTCCCATAAAGGCCCATGTGTTAAAAGATTGGCACTATCAGAAAATGGTGAATACTTTAAGAGGTGTGTCTCCTATAAGGTCTTTGACTCATTGGTGACATACCATTGATGTTGATAGTGGGACCCTGACCTCTCCCTAATCCTTCCTTTCACTTGCTAGCCATGAGATAAAGGGTTTTTCTCCACCAGATGCTTCCACCATAATATGCTTCCTCTCTACAGGTCCAAAGAAATAAGGCTAATTGATAATGGACTAGAACTATAATGGTGAGCCTGGATCAATCTTTTTTTTATAACTTGAGTATCTTTTTTTGCAGTACTGGGGATTGAACCCAGGGGTATTCTACCTCCGGGCTACACCCCCAGCCCTGTTTTTTATCCTTTATACTGAAACAGGGTCTCACTAAGTTGTGGAGGGCCTCACTAAGAAGCTGAGGTTGGCCGTGAACCCAGATCCTCTGGTCTCAGCCTCCCAAGTACTGGGATTACAAGTGTGTGCCACCACGCCCAGTTTACAACTTGAATATCTTAAGTAATGGAATGTAATTTGTAATGGGAAGCTGAATAACATTAATCTTGAGTATTTTATCTCTACTGGTCTTCTTTTATCTCTACTTCTTTTATCTCTACTGGTCTCTATGTGTCTTCTTTTGAAAATGTTTTTTGCCTATTTTTTAAACGGGGTATTTATTTTGTTGCAACTGAGATGTTTCTGTTTTTATTTTGGATATTAGCTTCTCATCAGATAAATGGTTTCCAAGTATTTTCTCCTATTTTTATTTTTTATTTGTTGGTTGTTTCTTTTGCTGTACAGAAGATCTCTAGCTTGAATCAATCTCAATTGGGTTTTGTCTTTGTTTTGGAGGTCACAGCCAAGAATTTTCAAGACCAGTGTCATGGTGCATATCCACATACTACAGCTTTTGGTCTTACATTTAAATCTTCAACACATATTGAATTCATTATTGCACATGTTGTGAGATAAGTCCATTTTTATTATTTTGTGTGTATATCCAACACCATTTGTTGAAAAGGCTCTCCTTTTTCCATTATCAGCACCTTTGTTGAAAACCAATTGACTATATATGTGTGGGTTTATTTCTGGGCTTACTATCCTGTTCCAGTGATCAATATGCCTGTTCTGATGCCAATACTACAACTTTGTAATAGCTTTAGAAGTCAGATAGTATGATGCCTTTATCTTTGTTCAAGATAGCTTTGACTATATGATCTTGTCTATTGTCACAGATATCAAAATTTTCTTAATATTTCCATAAAAATGAAACATTGATAGGGATTGCATTAAATCCATTGATCACTCAGCAGTAGGAACATTTTAAAATTATGGGTTAGTCCATTCTATGAACATGGGATACTGTCTAATTTTTTGTGCTATTTTCAATTTCTCTTGTCAGTGTTTTATAGTTTTCAGTATAGAGACTTTTCACCTTCTTATATTTACTTCTAAGCTTTCTGTTTTGCTTTTGATTCCTTTTGGCTCTTGATGCTGTTGTTAAGGGGATTCTCTTAATTTTATCAGATAGTTTTTTGCAAGTTTAAAGAAACAGTACTGATATTTGAGTGTTGTTATTATATCCTATAGATTTTCTGAATTCATTTAGCAATTTTAACATTTTTTAATCTCTGTGGTATTCTGCATACAAGGTTATATCAACAGACACAATTTTATTTATTTTTTCCAATTTGAATGTCTTAATTTCTGTTTCTTGCTCTGTGCTCTGTCTAAAATGTTCAGTATTATGTTAAATAGAAGTGGTGAGAGTGAACATTCTTATGTTGCTCCCAAAATGATAGAAAAGGCTTCCAGCTTTCATCATAAGATATGATTTTAGCACTGAACTTTTCAATATTTTATTTTCATTTTCACTTGTTTTAAAAATTTTTAATTTTGTTTTAATTTCTTCTTTGATTCAACTGTTGTACAAAAGCATATTGTTTAATTTCCATATATTTGCCATTTCTCCAAGATTCTTCCAGTTATTGATTTTAGATTTATTCTGTTATGGCCAGAAAAAAAAAGATACTTTCTATGATTTTCGGTCTTTTTAAATGTATTAAGACTGATTTTGTGGCCTATGATATAATCTGTTATACATCTCAGTATATGTATGAGAAAAACAGGTGTATTCTGCTACTGTTGAATGGAATGTTTTATATATGTCTGCTAGGTCCATTTGGTCTAGGGTGTGTACAAATCTACTTTCTCTATTGATTTTTTTTGGTGTGGATAATCTGTCCATTGTTGACAGTGAAGTGCTGATGTTCCTTACTATTATTGTGTTGCAGTCTTTCTCATCTTTCAAATCTATTAAAATTTCTTTGTATACTTTGAAGTGTTCCAATGTTGGTTGCATATATTTTTAAATAGTTGTATCCTCTTTCTGAATTTTACCTTTTTGGGTAAATATAATGATGTTGTCTCCTTTTTCAATGTTTTATTAAGTTAAATTTCATCTAACATGTAGAGCCACCTTGCTCTCTTTTGGTTACCATGTGTGTGGAAATTTTTTTATCACTTCACTTTTAGTGAATGTGAATCCACAAGACTAAAGTAAGTCTGTTATAGGCAACGTAACGTTGGGTCTTATTTCTTCACTAAGCCACTGCTTCTCTTGATTAATTATGTTAATCCATTTGATAAGAAGTCATTGTTGATTGATAAGGTCTTACTACTGGTATTTTGTTAATTTTTTATGTACTCATACATTCTTTTACCTAATTTTGCCATTTGAGCGGGGTAGTAATTTACTGTATTACTCAGGTGCTATGCTTTCGCGGTTTCTTCTTTCTTTTTGTCTTCTGTGTATCTATTATTATTCTTTTGGTTTCCATGACACATCAGCCATCTTATCATTACAGTGTTTTAATTTACACTGCTGGTACCTTATATTCAATTCCATGATAGAATTCAACCCCTTTGCTACCTCTCCCCAATATTTTATGCTATTGATGTTTATCCTTTACATTTGCTTCTACTGTGTATCTGTTTACCAATTGTTTATACTTGTAGTTGATTTTAGTACATTTATTTAACCCTTACATTAAAGTTGAGAATGATTTACACATCACATTTACAATATTATAATATCCTGACTTTTGCTAAGCATTTATCTCTTCCAGTGAATTTTATGCTTCTATACTTTTTTTGCATTGAAAGAACTATCTTTAGCATTTCTTGTAAGACCAGTCTTGTGGTGATGACATCCCTTAGCTTTTTTTGTCATAGAAATGTTTTATTTATTTTTGAAATAAATGATCCCTTGTTGTAGTATTCTTCACTAATTTTTTTTATTTTAGCACTTTAAATAATGTCCTACTTACTACTCCTTCCTAGGTTACAATAGTTCTATTGAGAAGTGTTTTGATATCTTTATGAATGTATTTCATATGTGATGAGTTTCTGCTCACTGCTTTCAAGGTTCTCTGTCTTGGACCATTGAAAATTTGATTATAATTTGTATCAGAGTATTCTTTTTAAAATTCATCTTGCATCCTTTGAGGTTCATGAAGTTCATATCCTTTTTAGATTTTAAACCTTGTTAGATGGTATTTCTTTTTAATACACATTTATTGGTGCATTGTAATTATACATTATAGTGAGGTTTAACTTTAAATAAGGTTTCTGTTCCATTGTCTGTGTCTTTGCTTTAAGGAAGTATGTATATTTTATGTCATCATATAGGTTTCTTATCTTTATTCTTTTTAATTTTTGTTGTCCTTTTTCCTCTAGTTGATTAATTTAAAATGTTCTGTATGAATGGGGGCTCCTTCTTCCTTCTGCCTGATCAAGTCTGTTGTTGGAACTCCCTATTGAACTTTAAATTTCCATCATTGTTTTCTTCAGTTTCAGAACTTATGTTAGCTTCCTTTTTATTGTTTCTACTGATTTATTAGACTTATGATTTCGTTTATACATTGTTATCCTATTTTTGTTTTGTCTATTTTATTTAGTTGTCTATCTCTATGGTATCTGATTAAACTTAAGATTCTTTTTCAAGTTCTTCATATATCTCCATTTCTTTGAGGGTTGGTTATCATAACCTTATGTTTCCTTGGTTGGTGTCATATTTGCCTGAGTCTTTGTTATCCTCATAGTCTTGTGTGAATTTTAAGAAGAAAAACCTGTTTCAGATACCTCTTTCGGTATTCTATACTTGTTTCAAGAAGTGTATTAGGTACTTTCTGATGGTATTGGCTTTGGGATTGCAGTCCAGTGAAATTAGAGACAGGGCATGTGGGTAACATGTGGGGACCACAATTGGTGGTCTTACTCTGTCGGTTACCATCCCACAGCACACCTGAAGGGAAAAGAACGATGCAGACCCAGAGCAGATTTGAGAGGGGCAGGCCAGGGGACCTTACTGTATGGTAAAGGCCCCACTGGACACTGGTCCACAGCTTTTATTCATTTTTGAGGGGGAGGTTGAGGTATGGATGCTCCTTCATATGTGCAGCACTTGAGAGGTAAAATTTAACTAGTATACGTGCAGCAAGGGCTAGAGGTAAACATTTAACTTGGCTGGCTGCAGAACAACTGTAGAGAGTAAAACCACAGAGGATGTGCAGAAAATCCTTGAGACAATGCTTGACAAGTGGGATATTTGGGAATAGGTGCCTGCAAGAGACCCAGGAAAGTTTGCATCAGAGGAGCGGGCTGCTTCCAGCCAGCTCATCAGGCTCACCATGGCTTTTTATGACCCTTAGACCATTCCTAGATGAACATTAACCTGCTTCTCACAGTCACACTCTCCACATTATTCCAAGAGACTGATTTGTGGGGAGCTGGAACTGTCTCAGACCTTGATCTGTGGGGATGGTTCTAGGACCATGGTCTTCTTTGGGTTTACAGACAGTGGCTTTCTTAGCAGATGTGTGGATGGGTATGTCTTCTTCTGAGTCTCTGAGAGGTGTCTTGTTGGATCACTGTATGTGTCCCTGGGCTAGACTTACTATGCAGGTCTGTGGCTGAGTTGGGCTAGATCCAACACAGAATTATTTTGGACCCACAACCAAGATTGAGATCATTAGACCTATCTCTCAAATCATTGATAGGCATAACTCCCAGTGGATTCCTGGGTTAGAAAGCCTGCATTTATACTGCAGTTAAGAAAAACCAGAGCCACTTTAGGGGGCCATTTCAAGATTCACAATGTTGCTGGGTTATGGCATCACCCTTCATTACTAAACATGACTCCCTGTGATTCCCCCACAGGGTAGGGCTGTTTTCAGACTTCAGGAGAGTGGGTCCAAAAGTGAGAGCAAGACCATTTGAGGAACTACTTAGGGATATAGATTGGCAAGCCTCACACAGGGACTTGGGTAGATGTGGGTTTCAGTCAGAATTCTCACTACTGAAACCCCAAATACCTGACCACCACCACTTAGAAGAAGGAGGATTTATTTTCTAACAGTTCTGGAGACATCAGGGGTCCAGTCCATTTTGGGCCAGATTGCACCATCAGAGCTCAAGGAATGGTGCTGGGAAGCAGAGAGAGGGAGAGAGCAAGTAGTCTGCTCTCACATCATGGAGACTGAAAGCAAAAGAGGAACCAAGGGGATTCAAGGGCACAAGCACAGTGCCAAAAGCAAAACCCCCCGTGACCCACCATCTCCAGCCACAGCCCACTTGCTTAGGTTTACACCCAAAAAATCCATTATAGATTTATGTACTGATGAGATTACAACCTTCATGTTTAAGTATATCAACTCTGAACAGCAACACATGAGCACTTTTAGGGAACATTCTATATCTATACCACTCTTCCCCTGGCCTTTGAAAAGCTCATGCCCATTTCATAACGTGAATGTCTTTAGTCCATCTCCAAGAATTCCCAAACCCTTAATGGGTCCAGCATCCTTCAAAAATACAGTTTTCTTCTGAGACCCACGGTAAATTATTGGCTGTGAGCCTCTGTGAAAAATAAAAATAAGCCAGGTGTGGTGGCACACACTTGTAATATCATAACTTTGGAGGCTGAGAGAGGAAGATTGCAGGTTCACAGCCAGCCTCAGCTACTTAGTGAGGCCCTCTGCAACCTAGTGAGATCCTGTTTCAAAATAAAGTATAAAAATAGGGCTGGGGGTGTAGCTCGGCGGTAGAATGCCTCTGGGTTCAATCCCCAGTATTGCAAGTAAATAAATAAATACTTACATATACCCAATGCACAATGGCACAGAGTAAGCATTTGCATTCCAAAAGCTAGGAACAGGGACATAGAAGGAATAGGGCCAAAACAAGATCTAAATCGAGAAGAGTGAACATTATTAAATGCAGCCCCATTTCTGGCATCCAGGGCACATGATGGTGAGATGAGATCTCCAAGGAGCTTAGGCAGCCCCACCCATATGTTCTGGTTGATTGCAGTTGGCAGTGTACTTGCACTTCTAGCCTGGCTCCATGGCTTGCAGCTTGCAGCCTTTCCTGGTGTTCATTCCACATCTCTGGCATTTCTCCATCTTCAGAGTTTTCTGCATCACAGCTTCACAATTTGCCCCCTTTGGGCCTGTTTCTGGGGAGTCTGACCCTGCCACATATTGCCTGGCTTCTCAGGCCTTCCCTTGAAATCTGGGGAGAAGAATCTCCAGCAAAGCCAACATTATATGAGCACCAACATTTATTGTC
>PVJS01022516.1:13249-30547 GCA_004027185.1 Glis glis
CTCTCTCTCTCTCTCCCTCTCTCTCTCTCTCTCTCTCTCTCTCTCTCTCTCTCTCGATCCCTCTCTCTCTCTCTCTCTCTCTCTCTCTCTCTGCGAGTTGGGCACACTAGATCATGCCATCTTCAGAGTGCATAGATGGATGGTTTCGAATAATGAGGCAGAACACACTCTTTTAAGACACTGAAAGTTATTGCACTATTTTATAAAACATGAAAATACAGGCATGTAAACCAGGGGACAGTAAGCATTTCCTTAAAGGGAGATCTCATAGATTTTCCTGTCACAACTACTCAACTTTACCATTGTAACAGCCATTGCAGGGCACCAGATTTCCAGAAGGATATGCAATCATAAAGATAAGAATCACTAAACAATTTCCGCCCTAAAACTGAGGAAGTAATCACCCCACCCCACTTGTGAGAACCAGCCCTGGAGGGCATCTCCCAGGAACATCATGGAAAGCCTCCATTTGGACTACTTAATTATGTTGGTGGGGCATAAACTTACATAAACTCTAATCTCAGCTAGACATGGTGGTGCACACCTGTAATCCCAGTATGTAGTAGGCCAAGACAGAAGGATCTCAGATTATAGGCTAACTTCAGCAACTTAGTGAGATCTTGTTTCAAAATAAAAAAGCAAATAGGCTGGGATGTAGCTCGGAGGCAGAATGTACCTGGGCTCAATCCCCAGTACAGAAAAAAAAAGAAAAATCTAATCTCTTTTATCTCTCATCGAATCTGAAGACCAGTTATCTAAAAAACATCAAGAATATCTTGTTTAAGTGTTCTTTTCCATAAACTCAGCCTGGTGTTCTCGTCCTGTCTTCTGTTCCTTCCTGTGTGCCCTGTAGTTTATGCTAATCTCTCTCCTCAGCTACTTCTGGACAGTGTTCCTACTAGTTTGAAACATTTAATGATGTTCCACCTTCTAAGAAAGGGATGTTACAGGTTTTATCAGTTTTTCCCCAAGATGTGGGAATGCCTCTTGCTGAAGCCCAGCGAGGAGGAGACTCTGGCCTCTTTCATGCAAATTGGTTTTAGGAGGATTCATATCTCCAATGTATGGGGTCTTCCACTCAATAAACTTGGTACATATCTGTACTTCATTAGATTATCTGGGTTTTACAAACAACCAAGATGAAATTATATCATTGTATGACTGTGTATGGGTGTTCCATATCAACATTGGCCCCTTTCATTTTTCCATCCAAGGACGGAAAAATACAGGTATTGGATACGTTCACCTGACAGATCATTGTCCCAAGTTTCAGACATGTAACAGCAGTCCCAACGTGTTAAATGGATTTTCAAAGTAAGCCTGCCAGAGGGTGCCTAATAAATAGCCTTCTACCTTCCACCCATAATCAAATAGGGGGCACTCTACGGTAACTGAATCTCTACTTCCAACTCTTGATTCTTTTTTTTTTAACCTATTTTGTGTGTGGTTCTGAGGATTGAGCTTGGTTCTACTTCTCAGCCACACCCCAACCCTTTCTCATTTTGGAATAGCATCTCCCTTTTGTACTACACACTGACTTCTGGCCTGTGGGACTCCTGTCTCAGCCTCCCAGAAACTGAGATTAAAGGCATGTGCCACCAGGCCTGGATTTTCAACTCCTCATTCCAACTACACAAATAATAGCTCCTTCACAGTAAAGTACTACAAAGATCTAATTTCAGAAGGATATGAAATCCACCCACCTTTGCACTCTCTAGAAATAATCCATCATTTGAAACTTGGGGCATCTTTCCTTTCTTCTCTTCCTTCCTATGTATACAGAGGTAAGTCAATGGATAGATAGAGATGCAGATGTGAAGTCATAGGTGTACACAGATAGACACAGATATACAGATTTCCCTTCTCTTTTTACAAACTTGCTTGCGCTTTATATGTGCCTTTGTGGGAGAATATCTCCACCACATAGTTCTCTGCGTTTAGCCACACATTTTACTTCCTCCATCTACACTCAGCAAGTTGAAGCTTCAAGGATGTGTGTGGGCTGTTGCCAGCACTTTCACAAATGCTGCCTCAAATGAGTGATAGGTTGAAGGCCAGGCTCCTGTTGACTATTTACTTTGAAGTCACTCCCTTACAACAACTCTTGGCATTTTTCTGGCCTGTGTCAACAACACCCCATGGGATGTGGGATGATCCACAAGGACTCCCTCATCCTTTCCTGTTCTACAAGCTGCTCATTCAATCCAACAAATGTGTGTTGGTCAGCTTTCTTCATTTTCTGTGGCCAAAATACCCCAAAAGAACAAATTACAACAGGAAAGGCTGACTAGGGCCCAGGGTTTCAGAGGTTCACATTAAGTGGGTTGGCTCCAAGGCAGAAATAACATAAGAGGCAGGGCCTGACTGAGGAAAGCTGCTCAGTATATGAGAGCTGAAATGCCGAGAGAGAGAGAGAAAGAGGAGGAGAAGGAGGAGGAGGAGAAGGAGGATGAAGAGGAGGAGGAGGAGGAGGAGGAGGAGGAGAAGGATCAGGAAGGGAGGAGGAGAGAGGAGGAGGAGAGGTGAGGTGGAGAAGAGGAGAGGAGGGGAGAAGAGAGAGAGAAGAAAAAGGAGGAGAAGGAGGAGGAGGAGGAGAAGAGCAGAGGATGAGAGGCAAGGTGGTGAAGAGGAGAGAAGCAGAGGGGAGGGGAAGAGAGAGAAAGAGGAGGAGGAGGAGGAGGAGGAAGAGGAGGAGGAGGAGAAGAAGAAGAAGAAGAAGAAGAAGAAGAAGAAGAAGAAGAAGGAGAGAAGAAGAGGAACACGAGGAGGAGGAGTAGCAAGGTGGAGAAGAGGAGAGGAGAAGAGAGAGACAGAGAGAGAGAGAGAGAGAAAGAGAGAGAGAGAGAATGTGAGATATGAGAGACAGAAAGTGAGTGAGTGGAGGGGGGCAGGGACAGATTCAGTCCTCAAGGACATGGCCACAGTGGCCCAGCTCCTGCAGCCATGCTCCACCTCTCACCCTTGATGCATAGGAGACCAGACTACAACACAGGTGCTTTTTGGTGGGGGACACTCCAGACTGAAACCCTAACAGCAAGATTGGATGTGGCTTCCCTCAGCTATGTTTTCTATCCGTCCTCTCTTTTGTGCACAGTCAGCATTTGGTAAGGTCCACCTCTGTGATCATATTGGTATCTTATGCATAATGCAAAGGCTATTGAGAGATATGTGGAGGTTTCGTTATTGGTCCTAAGAAATGCTCTACAGATAGTTTATTACAGATACACCAAGATTCCCTTCCTTGTCTCCATGTAAATCTTAGAAGGGCACACTGGAAATAGGCATCTGTCTACATCATTGCCCATTTGCTCCTCCATTTCCCTCACTCATGACCAAATACTTTCTCACCCTTTTAGGAACCTGTGGTGCTGCCATCTGTCAAAGCCATTTGACAGCCAGACTATCCCATCCCTTTTCTTTGCTACCCCTCACTCATAGCCTCAAAGAACTCAAGCAGAGGTCTAGGAATTTTAGGTAATCTTTTGGTAGATGAGATGTTGATTTGAGATCCTGAAGTATAAGTGGGAGTTGGCAGGTCACCAAGGGAAGAAATGGTGGTCCAAGCATCTGTAAGGTATAGGGGTATAGAAATGGATCTCAAACACCTGGGATGAACTTTGAAATCATTTTTATTTAATTAATTTATTTTCAGGTGTGTGCCGGGGATTGGACCCAGGGGTATTGTACCTCTGCACTGCACCCCCAGCTCTTTAATAATTTTGAAAAAATTTCTCACTGTGTTGCTGAGGATCTCACAAAGTTGCTGAGGCTGGCCTCACACCTGTGATCCTCCTCTGTCAACTACCAACCAAGTACTGGGAGTACAGGTGTGTACCACTATGCCCCACTGAAATAATTTTGAATGACATGAGTCAGGCATGAAAAGTCACCGATTGACTGAGTCCCTTTACATGAAATGTACAGAATAGGAAGACACCTTAGAAAGCTGAAATTTCTTATCTAATCTAATGAGAAAACAGGTGAGTGGCTGCAGGGACTTGGGGGACATGGGAATGAAAACAAATGCTTAATGGGTAGAGGTTTCCTTGGGGCTTGTGGACAACACTGTGTAAGCAGACTGAGTTTGATGATTTCACAGTATGGTGAGTTTAGTTCATGCTACCAAAGGATATCACCCTTTCCTTGGCTAATTTTATGGTGTGTGAATTTCACTTTGATATGCATTTGTTCCTTTGAAAACCCAAACATTGATTAAACCAATTAAGATTTTTGACTTTTGAAAAATCTAGAACACTTTTGGAAAAAAAAAAAACACTGAAGCACTGACTTCATAATTTTTTAATTGAGCAATTACATAGAGCTCATTTATTCTTGCAAATAAATATGGGCTACGAAAAAGAAGTCTGCCTTTCAAAACAGAATGGATGTTAAAATGTGTGGCATCATTTCTGATTTTTGCAAGATTTTTAAAGGTCCACCTGAGCAGTAACCACCTGGGTTTTCCTAGCTACTTCTTCATTCAACATCCTATGGTGTGCTGTTTCCAGCAAAGGGCGTGGAACTATCTGGATCCAGAGAGCCTGAGTGAGTTGGGAAGGGAAGAACACACTGCTCCAAGTCGGTTCCCAGGGACCACTTCTCCTGGCTTGCCAAATGACCATTTAGGAACTGGTGCAGGCCCGTTTTCTACTGTGATCTTATCACCATCCCCTTGAGAGGAGACGCACTCATAATTTGCCCAAGGTGGAGAGCAGAGAACAGAGAGGTTAGGGCAAAATGTGGAAGTCGAACCACTAGTGAGTGGCAGAGGTGAGAGTCCAACCCACCTCCGTCTTTCAGAAAAGTCTGGCAAATTGAAACTGTGGTGCACGAATGCAGCCCCATGTTGGTCCTTCCTGCTAGAGCAGAGCAGTCAGACGGTAGGCCCTGAGACCTGTCCATCTTCCCTGCCCATGAGGAACCTGGCGGCACACTTCATTCAGGCGGTGCTACAGGGGTCCAAATCAAGTTGTCCCTTGTGGCGGTTATCTCATGGCTGACCAACAGGAATGGGATGGTTTGTCTTGCTCTACAGACAACCCCAGCCCCACGACCTGGTGCTCTGCTAGGGTTGTCGGCCACGGTATCTCCGGAGGGCTGATTGTGGTTACCAACCTGCCAGACGGCATTCAGGGACTTCCCGTGGGTGGCTTGAAGGCCCCCAGGATGGCAGTATTTCCACCGCGGAACCAGCAAGCCCTCCGGTCAGGACTGTGCTGTCTCTCTGGAGGGTCTGTTCCTAGCCTATTACCTCCCTGGGACTGCCCACTGCTGGATCTCCTCTACTCATATATGGGGGACGGATTGCATTGGAGGGCAGCTCTCTGTGTACTGCCAGAAAACACGTGGGCGTGCGACTGGGTGACTTGAGACAGGAAGTGTTTGCTGTTTCCCTGGGGATAGAGGCCTTCCTGGGAGCTGATTATGCCCTGGCTGGTCCCCTGGTTTCAGCAGGCTGTGGCTGAGTGGATCTCAGTGTGACAGGTTCTCCCTCCCATCACAGCCACTGTTGTGTGCTGAATCCCCTATGGATACACCTGGCTACATACAGACCCAGGGACCTTGGGTCCTGCCACCACCTATGTTTCGACTCTACCTTCCTCCGGCCCGTGGGTGCTTTGCCCTCCCGCGTTTTCTCCTCTAAAGGTCATTTTAAACTGACCAAGGGTCCTTGACCCCACCTGCACAAATGCAACTGGCCTCCTGTGGATCTGTCTCAAGGGAGAACAAAGCCCATTGTCCTTTGACTCTCTTTCCTCCCAACCTATTTTGTGAAAACTCCCTGCTCACACAAGCCTATTCCATGGAGACTGTGCAGCAATGGCCCCAATCCATCCTTCCTTCCTTCCTTCCTTCCTTCCTTCCTTCCTTCCTTCCTTCCATCCATCAGATGGGGCAGCATATAACTGACAGGGATGGAGATCAACACTGCCTTTAAGGGTGCATTAATAGTACTTCCTGGTTTCCATAGAATGTTAATGTCAAAGAGCATTTTGATGACATTCTGGTTTCTATGACAACTGGGGCAAGCCATTCTTTCCTGGCAGCAGTCATATTTCACAAGGATATTTACAGACGAGAGAGATGGAATAACTCTACAGAGACAGCAAGACTAGTAGGTGTGGGCTATCGGTGTGAATGAGTTTGAGTGCGTGTCTGTGGGAGTGTGTGTATGTGTTGAGAGTGTGTGTTGGGAGTGTGTGTGATCTTTCATTGGACATGAAGGGCTCTCAACCTTCCTGTTTGTCAAAGAGGCTGGCTGCTCCCGATGAAAGGCGGACTGGGGAGACTAGTAAGCGACATCACCCAACTGGTTCCCATTGTCCTAAGGTGACACCTGTTGTGTGAGGGCTTTGTCATCTAAGTTGTTCCCAAAGGAGATCCCCAAGTATTTTTGAATGTATGCCTCTGTGTAACATCGGTTGTCACAGGTACCCTTAGTGATGTAACTTTGCTCACTTAAGAAGTCCTTGTCATGGAGAACCCTGACTTGTGTGCCATGTGGGACACACGTGGGGGCAGTGAATGATGACATGACTGGGGCATGGGGAGGGTTGGAAGGAAGCTCCCAGGTAACACTATGTAGCCTCAGGGTGATACTGTGCTCATCCTTGATACTTGACTCCTGAACTCAGGAACACCTTCTCTGTAAGACAGAGGGCCTGTTAATCACAGTGCAGACTGCAGTTCGAGAAATTAAGCCACACTCAGAATGATGGAAGCACCTTTGCAGAGGGTCATCTGTGTGTGTGTAAGAGTGTGCTGGGGTATTCATCTGATCTGTGCTCATTGTGTTGCTACAGAAAAGTCTTGGCTTTGCAGGGTGTGTGCTGGGGTCTTTCTCAGGATGTGTGCCTTAGGAAGGAGCAGGACTTGAACTTAGGTAGAGGACTTGGAAGTCTCTCCCTGTTTTTCCCTAGGTGCTGCTCCCTGACTCCGAGACTGGGACTCTGCCAGCCTGCTTGTATCTCAATCTACCCATCAGTGTTCTCTCTCTCTCTCTCTTCTCTCCTCTCTCCACTCTCCAAATATCTCTGCCCCTGCATGTCCAGCTCTTATGTACCCTCCTGTCTATTAAGCCATCTGTACATCAGTTTACTACCTGGCCGTTTGGCCCTCTAGAAGGAGAGAAGGCATTGTTTTCCCATTGGAGTGAAATGTGAACAGAAATCCACATGGAAGGATGGTGTGATAGAAGGCCTTTGGACAGGTGGTGAGACGAGCATTGCATAATGTGATTGAACCCGCCTCCCTTGTCCTTGTCCCTCCAAAGGAGGGATTGCTGCTATAATCAGAATAAGACTGTAGTAGATGCTTTGATTGTGTGGTGAAATTCTCCTGTTAAAGTGCATCACACTTGAAGAAAAGCTGTAGCCAAATAAGAAGACTGAATCATATTGAAAAGGGCTGGAAATCATTGAAAGCCTTGTAAATGCCTGGTGGCTATATCCATGTGTATGAAGGAGAATAAAAATTCTGGAGTCCCTGGTCCCAATGGTATAGAAAAAGCATTCCAGGGTGATTGGATGACAGATACTTCGTGGATTGTTTATTTTGTCATCCTAAACACCATGTTGGATTTTTCATGTTTCGAAACATATGTTTCGAAAATGAGGAACTAAGTGGAGCAGAAAACAACAGGTATGGTGGAAGCAGGGACACTGACAGGGATGTGTAGAGGCAGGAAGCATACTGCAGTTTACACTTCCAAACCTTGCATCTCATTCCGCTGACATCAGTGTACCTGTGTACCTGCCCGTGAGTAGTGTCTGCCTCTGTGTGTGTGTGTGTGTGTGTGTGTGTGTGATGTGCACCCTGCACCTATGTTTTGGGGTGTGGTGAGGCTTGAGGGTGCTCGATTAGGCCTGTTTTATGGGCTGTGCAAGCAGGTCCTGGCTGAGGCACTCAATCACCTGTTCTTCCTTGTCCTTCTTGTTGTGTGTCCTCAGGTGACACCTGTGCCTGACAGCTCTGTACTGTGTGTTTGCTCAGTCAGTGTGCAGCAATACTATGTGATCCTACATCCTTATCTGAGAAGGGTTTTCTGCAGATTGGTCACCAAAAAGTAGATCTATTTCTTCCTCATTAGACATCCCAAGTTATGTCTACCAGCATGCACGTGGCAAAGGTGTGCTTGCACACATTTATTTTGGAAATGACATTTTGCATTATGAAACACAATTCATGACATGAAATATGTAAATGAGGTGCAGTGCCCACCTGTGCAATGAATAGATATAACTAGAAACCCACTGAGTATGTGGGGCCAGCGTACATACCACTAAGTAGCAGAAGTGGGAAATATTTTGCCACACAAAAGAAAACAAACGGGACATCTATGCGAGGCCTGTGGTCACGGCATCGCTTCTGCACCCAAAGCCATGCCTTCTGGACTGGGGGAAGGGATGCGGCTCCCCTGGTTGTCACTGACTCATCTTAATTGCCTACGGGCATTGGGCTTTTCCAGATCCACATCATCAGAGGGAAGCAGATCATACTCTGGGGTTCCCGGAAGAAGAGTGTGCTTCAGAGGCACAGAGTGGAGTGAGGGGTCTTTGGCAAGCAGATGTGAGTCCAGAGATTGAGCCTCCACTGAGGCCCACGTGAAGCTGGGTAAGACTTTCACGATCAACAAGCATCTCTCTGCCACCGACCCGGGGGTGGCATTTAGGTCTACAGTTTCCTTTGCTCCTCACTGAGTGTTCACTCGTTTCCATGGTCAAAATCACAGACATGGTGTGAGAGACAGAAGCTTTCAGCCAGGGTGTGGGGCTGTGTGTGTGCGGGTCACAGCCAGTGGCTGCTGCCTGCACCCATTCTTCCCAACCGTAGCAGCCAGGGACCCCCGGCATTGCTTTCACCAGTGCCGGCAGGATTCCACTCAAATTTGAAAGGGACATTGCCCTGACACCCGGTATCTGTGTTGGGGAGATAACCTCATGTCTCCCGGGGATGGGCAGGGCAGCACTAGCACCCCAGCAAAGAGGCAGCTTCCCCTTGGACATGCTGCCAGTCATCTTTCCCCCTGTGGAGGCCACGGTTTCTGTCTTTCTTTGTTTTGTGCCTCATCACCCTCACTGGGAACCGTGCTTCTCTCACAAAAGGCCTCTTCTTTTCTCATGCATATCTGCTTTTCCTTTTGTAATCCCAGTGCACCGCTGCAACACTCACGACACTACTTCGGGTGCCATCAGGAAGTTCAGGTGGCAGGGAACTCATGGCAGCCCTTCCCAGCCCCTGAAGCAAAGGAGCCATAAACCAGTGGAAGACCTGCAGTAACAGCATGTAGGCAGCCCAGCGACTGGCCTCCCTTAACCACCTCCAGACTTCACGGGACTCCCGCTGCCATGGACACCACCGCTGAGTATGTTCTCTGCCACTGGGAAGGCCACTGGTAGCCAGCAAAGGTTTTGTCCAGATCTGGGACTTTAGTGAAATCCAAGAGGAAGGTGGCACTTTCTCTACAAGTCCAAAATCCTCACTGTAGATGAGAAAGTGAAAGTGAAAAGCACAGACACAAAGGCCTTGACTGAGCCCCAGATTGAAGCCATGGCCTCCTCCTCAGCAGGGGCAAGGGCACGGGCAGAGGTCACGGCCCCACCAGCACAGGAGGCAGGATACCAGAGGGCTCTGAGCCTGGGTCTGGAGGTGCTGAGAGAGAAAACACTCCTGGGTCTAGGAACAGCACCTGGTGAGCTGGGGACCACTGCAGTGTCTCCCAAGGTACTGCACAAGCCAGCCAGCTCATGCCCTCGCAGAAAGTCTTGGAGGAGCCACAGAGAGTACCCCTGGAAGAGTCCCAAGAAAAGGCAGCACCCAGGGCACCAGTTGGTGTATCCAGAGGGCAAGGATGACCTGCAGGGTGGGAAGGCCCAGATGCACATGGCCAGCACCCCTTCTGCAGCCACCACAGTGCCAGCAAAGGCAGCGCAGGGCACCAGTGTGCTCCCACCATTCCTGTCACCCCTGGGAGGCAACAGTGGTGGCAAGAAAGAGGGTGAGACAGAGGCAGCAGGTGCCTCCTCCACACTTGTGTCCGTCGGACCTGCGGTCAGTGGGGAGGGTGCCCATGCCCAAGGTGAACAACAGGCTCCATCATGGCCACCAGCTCCCATCCCCAATGCTCCCAAAGCTCAGAAGGAAGGGGCACGTGACACCTGCCCAGAGACCTGGGCTGCTTTCCATGACACCTTCCCAGAGGACGTGGGGGACCCTGGTGAGGGCACCTCGAGGCCAGGTGACGAAGGCGCAGCAGGTTCCTCCATGGGCCCCAACCCCAGCTGGCATCATTCCCTGTGGATTGCAGGCAGGAAAAGGAAGCTCCAGGGTCCAGATGGGAAGAAAGGGCCAGACCTCCAACTCCGCAGGCACTCAAAGACCGCCAAGGCCATTTCCGCCTCCAAAGGGGCTGGTGGTAGGTGGCAAAAGGGACAAGCCACCACGAAGGTGCCTTTTACATGGAATCCTGATGCCATCAGACAAGGAATGATGGTCTGGTTCAAATTCCAGGACTATATCTTCTGGCCAGCCGTGGTGAAGAGCGTGAGCAAAGCAGAACAGACAGCCAGGGTGCTCCTGATCGAGGCGAACCTGCGCCAGGAGCACAGTGGCATCCGTGTCCCCCTGCACAGGCTGAAGCCCTTGGACTGTGAGGAGAAAGAGAAGCTGCTGCAGAGAGCCAGCAAAGCCTACCAGCAGGCTACCAACTGGTGCTTCGCGCTCATCACCCACTACCAAGAACAGCTCAGTCAGGGGACTTTTGTGGGCTCTTTCCTGGACTTCTATGCTGCCGACACCAGCTACCCAATCCGCAAAGTTGTCCAAGAGGGCGACATGGAGGTCCCTTTCCCAAAGGTAAATTATGCCGACCTGGAAGACTCTGAGGAGGAAGCTGCAGGGGCCGGGAAGAGGCCCCGCAAGAAACTTCTCCCCGACCAGATGAGGGCCGCCCAGGACCTAGCCAACCAGAAGCTGGTGGACTTCATCGTGAAGAGAAAGGGGGCAGACCGCCACCTCCTGGACATTGTGCAGGGCAGGAAACCATCTAGGTGGCTCATGTCCTTTCTGAATACCAGCAGGTACATGCTCTGCATCGAAACCTACCTGGAGGATGACGATCAGTTGGATATCGTGGTCAAACATTTACAGGATATCTACAAGCAAACACACCACGCCTTGCTCGCCCTCATCAGGGAGGACAAAGTCAGGTTCCTCATGGAAGTGCTGCTGCCTGAAGTCATCATCTGCTCCATCGCCGCATTGGATGGGCTGGATTACAAGGGAGCAGAAGAGAAGTATCTGCGAGGGCCCCCTGTGCGATACTGCGAGAAAGATCTATTTGACAAGAATATCCTGAAAGAGAGGAGGAAGAGGTCTGCAACGTCCCTTAGGTTAGGGAGGCCAGGGACCTCCTTCTAGGCATAGTGGCTCAGAACAGCAGGCTCTCAGAAAGGAAAAACCGTTAAATTCCCCTACAGTATAAATGTCTGCAAGTCCCAGACATTGGGAATATGTACTCTTCATTTTGGATCTACCCCTGCCAAGGTCATCCACATGCCTTCTTCCCAAACTCTTCAAAGCCTTTTCTTTTTCTTTTTCTTTGGCTGATAAAATAAATGTCAAGTGTTTACATTTTGTTTTAAACGCCACATCAGAGTACTTTTTAGGGTTTATCTAATGTTTCATGTTTTATCTTACTTTTTTCATAAATTCCTTTCACTAATCACTAGGTTATAGACATTTTTATCATAGTAGACTATACTGCCTAATATTCCTAGTGATATTAAGGTTATTTTCTGATCATTGATTATTTTCATGGTGTTTAACTTTATATACTTGTTACATTCAGTAACATGTTACTTACTGGATCATAAAGATTACTTTTAACAAATTCTCCTTATATACAAATTACTATACTTCATTTATCATCACCTTAAAAAACGTTCTGATGTTATGTAATCATAATGTTTGTTCTCAATAAGTTGTGAAATTCAGTTGCCCAATTGACCTTATTTGTGTAGTTACAAGCTTTCTATTGATTGAAAAAGTTAGAGTTTATATTTATGAGGTTTAAAGTGTAAGTTCTAAGTTCTAGAATCTTCAGAACAGATGAAATGGTATGTTGCACTACTTTCTGAACTTTATTACCTCAGAAAGTGCAGTTTCTTTTATTTCATGACTAGTGTTCTTTAAAAAAGGGGTTGTATAATAAAGCACATGCAAGACATTAAAAATATTAAAGGTGTAATTGCTCATATTCACTCTAATCGAATCATGATGTTTTAGATATTCCTGGTTCACATGTATGTGATTTAAAGCAAGAGTTCCGCTTTGGTTACAAAACCTGCTGTACAAAGAAGTCAGAAATTTGTATTACACATGATTATTAATTCACCTCATCTGGACATGTATGTAATAGTAACATCTTTTGTCCATTGGCTGATAAAATAAATGTCAAGTGTTTACATTTTATTATTTTAAATGCCACATCGGAGTACTCTTTAATGTTTTATCTTATGTTTCATGTTTTATTTTTTTCATAAATTCCTTTCATTAATCACTAGGTTATAGACATTTTTATCGCATGAGACTACGCCATTAACCCTCATGTTTCTTAGTCAAAGGCGACACTGAAGTATTAAACTATACTGCCTAATATTGATATTGATACTAAGGATATTTTCTGGTCATTGATCATTTTTATGGTGTTTAACTTTATATACTTGTTACATTCAGTAACATGTTACTTACTGGATGGTAAAGACTACTTTTAACAAATTCTCCTTATATACAAATTCCTATACTTCATTTATCATCAACTTAAAAGTTCTGGCTTTGTCATCATAATGTTTGTTCTCAATAATTTGTGAAATTTACTTGCCCAATTGACCTTATTTTTCAGATATAAGCTTTCTATTGATTGAAAAAGTTAGTTTGAGTTGTATATTTATGAGGCTTAAAGTGTAAGTTATAAGTTCTAGAATCTTCAGAACAGATGAAATGGTATATTGCACTACTTTCTGAACTTTATTGCCTCAGAAAGTACAGTTTCTTTTATTTCATGTCTAATGTTCTTTTAAAAAAAGGGTTGTTTAATGAAGCACATGTAAAACATTAAAAATATTAAAGGTGTAATTGCTCATATTCACTCTAATTAAATCATGAAGATGTTTCAGATATTCTTGGTTCATACGTATGTGATTTAATGCAAGAGTCCTGCTTTGGTTACAAAACCTGCTGTATAAAGAAGTCAGAATTTTGTATTACACATGATTATTAATTCATCTGATCTAGATATGTATGTAATAGTAACATCTTTTGCCCATTGGCTGATAAAATAAAGGCCAAGTGTTTACATATTATTGTGTTAAATGCCACATCGAAGTACTTTTTAATGTTTTATCTTATGTTTCATGTTTCATCTTCTTTTTTCATAAATTCCTTTCACTAGGTTATAGACGTTTTATAGCGATAGACTACGCCTTTAACCCTCATGTGTTCATTAGTCAAAGCAACACTGAATTTTTAAACTATGTTGCCTAATATTGCTATTGATATTGATACTAAGGTTATTTTCTGACTATTGATCATTTTCATGGTGTTCTTGGTATATCCTAGATATTAGACCTCTGTCAGAGGGATAGCTTGCAAAGATCTCCCATTCCGTGGGCTTTCTCTTTAAGCTCTTGATGGTTTCCTTTGATGAGCAGCAGCTTTGTAGTTTAATGCTATCCCACTTTTTAATTATTGTTTTAATTTCCTGTGCTTTGGAGGTCTTGTTGAGGAAGTTTCTACCTGTGCCTATATGATGGAGTGTTGGACCTATGGCTTCTTCTAATAATTTCACAGTCTCTGGTCTAACTTCCAGGTCTTTGATCCATCTCGAGTTGACTCTTGTGCAGGGTGAGAGGTAAGGATTCAGCTCTATTTTTTCTACAGGTAGATAACCAGTTTTCCCAGCACCATTTGTTGAAAAGACTGTGCTTTCTCCAACGTATGTGTTTGGCACCTTTGTCAAAAATCAATTGGCTATAAGTTTGTGGACTTATGTCTGTATCTTCTATTCTGTTCCACTGGTCTATGTGTCTGTTTTTGTGCCAATACCATGCTGATTTTATTACTATAGCTCTGTAGTATAATTTGAAGTCAGGAATTGTTGCCTCCTGCATGGTTCTTATTGCTGAGAATTGCTTTGGCTATTCTGGGTCTTTTGTTTCTCCATATGAAATTAATGACTGATTTTTCTAGATCTGTGAAAAATGATGTTGGTATTTTGATAGGGATTGCATTGACTCTGTAGATTGTTTTTGGCAGGATGGCCATTTTGATAATATTTATTCTGCCTATCCATGAGCAGGAGAGATCTTTCCATCTTCTAAGATCTTCTTCGATTTCTTTCTTCAGTGTTCTATAGTTTTCATTGTAGAGGTCTTTTACCTCTTTAGTTTATTCCTAGGTATTTGATTGGTTTTGAAGTTATTGTGAATGGGATTGTTTTCTGGATTTCTTTCTCAGTGGATTCATGGTTGGCATATATGAAAGCTACTGACTTTTTTAGGTTGATCTTGTATCCTGCTACTATGCTGAATTTGTTAATCAGCTCTAGTCGACTTTTGGTTGAGTTCCTTTGGTCTTGTAGGTATAGGATCATATGGTCTGCAAATAAAGATAATTTTAGTTCTTCTTTTCCTATTTGAATTCCTTTGATATCCTTCTCTTGTGTTATTGCTCTGGCAAGAGTTTCAAGGATTATGGTGAAAAGAAGTGGTGATAGTGGACATCCTTGTCTTGTTCCTGATTTTAAGGGGAATTCTGGCAATTTTTCTCCATTCAATATGATGTTGGCTTTGGGTTTCTTATATAATGATTTAATGATGTTGAGGTATGTTCCTTCTATTCCAATTTTCTTTAGAGTTCTTAACATGAATGGGTGTTGTACTTTATCAAATGCTTTTTCTGCATCTATTGAAATGATCATGTGATTTTTGTTTTTTTTTGGATAATATGTATTGTTTTGCGTATGTTGAACCAGCCTTGCTTTCCTGGGATGAAACCAACTTGGTCATGGTGTATGATTTTCTCAATATGGTTTTGAATGGGCATGGCTAATATTTTATTTAGAATTTTTGTGTCTATGTTCATTAATGATATTGGTCTGTAATTTTCTTTCCTTGAGGTATCTTTATTTGTGTTTGGTAATAATGTGATGTTGGCCTTGTAAAAAGATTTTGGAAGAATTCTGTCTCTTTCAATTTCACAGAACAGCTTGTGAAGTATTGGTTTTAGTTCATCTGTGAAGGTTTTGTAAAATTCGGCTGGAAAACCATCTGGACCTGGGCTTTTCTTTGATGGAAGACTTTTTATTGCTGTTTCTATCTCTGTGCTTGTTATTGGTTGATTCAGTTTTTCTGTATCCTCTTGGTTCATTTTAGGTAGGTTGTATGTGTCTAGAAATCTTTCAATCTCTTCCATGTTTTCCATTTTATTGGAATATAAGTTTTCAAAGTAGCTTCTCATGATCCTCTGGATTTTTCCACTATCTTTGGTGATATCCCCTTTTTCATTTCTGATTTTGGTAATTTGCGTTGATTCTCTCCTTCTTTTGGTTAGGTTAGCTAGTGGTATGTCAATCTTGTTAATCTTCGCAAAGAACCAGTTTCTTTTTTTTTGTTGATTCCTTGTATTGTTTTTTTACTTTCTATTTCATTAATTTCTGCTCTGATTTTAGTTATCTCCTGCCTTCTACTGGCTTTGGGCTGCGACTGTTCCTGTTTTTCAAGATCCTTGAGGTGTGTCATTAGGTTATTTATTTGGATGTTTTCTGTTTTTCTTATGTGGGGACTCAGTGCTATAAATTTTCCTCTTAACACCACTTTCAAGGTGTCCCACATATTTTGATATGCATGTCTCTATTTTCATTTAATTCCAGGAATTTTTTTATTTCTCCCCTTATCTCTTTTCTGATCCAGTCCTCATTCAGGAGTGTATTGTTCAGTCTCCATATACTTATGTGATTACTTTTTGTCTTCCTGTTGTTAATTTCCAGTTTCAATCCATTGTGATCTGAGAAGATGCAGGAAATTATATCACATCTTTTGAATTTGCTGATGCTTGCTTTGTGACCCAGTATGTGGTCTATTTTGGAGAATGTTCCGTGGGCAGCTGAGAAAAATGTGTATTCAGGTGTTGTTGGTTGAAATAATCTGTATGTGTCTATTAGATCCATTTGGTCTATAGTATTCTTTAGGTCTGAGCAATCTTTATTCATCTTTTGTCCTGAGGATCGATCTAGTGGCGTGAGTGGTGTGTTGAAGTCTCCCAATATTATTGTGTTTGGGTCTATTTGGGACCTGATGTCCCGAAGACTTTGTTTTATGAATGTGGGTGCACCCACATTTGGGGTGTAAATGTTTACTATTTTTATATCTTCTTGTTGGATTGTTCCTTTTATTAATAAGAAGTGACCCTCTTTGTCTCTTCTGATGTGTTTTAGCTTACAATCTGTTTTGTCTGATATAAGTGTTGCTACCCCTGCTTGTTTTCAACCACCATTTGAATGTTATATCCTTTTCCATCCTTTTACCTTTAGCATATGAGTATCTTTGGCTAGAATGTGAGTTTCTTGTAGACAGCATATAGTTGGGTTATACTTTTTGATCCACATTGCCAGTTTGTGCCTTTTAATTGGGGAGTTGAGACCTTTGACTTTCAATGTTATTATAGAGATATGATTTTTGTTTCCTATCATTTTGAGTTTTATTTTCTATTTGCTGTAGTGACAAATCTCCTTGTTTAGTTTCCTACCTGGTGGAATTCACCTCTCCTGTGTGTGGTTCTGAAAATTGCTTGTTTTTCCTTCTTTGTAGTTTATTTCTTTTAGGATTTTCTCTAGTGTTGGCTTGGTCCTCATGAATTCTTTAAATGTTTGTTTATCATGGAACATTTTTATTTCTCCATCAATTTTAAATGATAGCTTTGCTGGATAGTTCAGTCTTGGTTGGAAGTTGTTTTCTTCTAGGGTCTGGAGTACTTTGTACCAATCCCTCCTGGCATTCCTGACTTGGGTTGAGAAGTCTGGGGTGATTTTTATTGTTTTGCCCCTGTATGTCACCCGTTCTTTTGTTCTTGCTGCTTTTAGGAGTCTTTCTTTGGCCTCTATGTTAGTCATTTTAATTATTATGTGGTGAAGGGAGGTCCTACTTTGGTCCTGTCTTAATGGTGTTCTATATGTCTCTTGTATGTGTATATCCAAATCTTGCTCTATGTTTTTTTTTTTTTTTTTTTTTTTTTTTTTTTTTT